>JBAWJQ010002925.1:0-287218 GCA_037783105.1 Bactrocera zonata
CTCACAAAATTGATCACGGTATCAATACGTACCTAAGCGATGATAAAAAACTCGTAAATGATTTGATGTTTTCGAAATTTTTTTATATTTTTTTAAAGATATAATATGAAAGAATAAAACACAAGTAATATTTCATTAAAGAACAACAAATAAAAGCAATAAAGAAACTAAATATAGAATATTTCAGTGTGATCAATTTTGTGACTTAATATTTACAGGGTTAAAAATTAATATTAATACTTCGTATAACTACCTTTGGCATCTATAACGGCTTTGATTCTCCTTGGCATACTTAAACACAAATTTGCGCAATTTTCTGACGAAATAGAATCCCACGCCTGCTGCACCTTTGGCCATAATTCGCTCAATGAGCCGACTTCGCCGGCGACCAATTTTTTTAATATACCCCACAGGTGCTCGATGGGGTTAAGGTCCGGAGATTGCGGAGGCCAATCTTGTGTACTAATACTATTGTCCTGGAGCCATTTGCGAGTCACTCTTGCTGTGTGCTTCGGATCATTGTCCTGTTGGAAGACAATGTCCGACCCATTTCCACCTAAGTCTCCTATAGTGCCAAGCAAATGACTGCGCAGAATTGCAATATAAGACTCTGCCGCCATTCGTCCTTCGATTTTGGCCAACCTACCAACACCATTGACCGTCATGCATCCCCATACCATAATGGAGCCTCCTCCAAACTTCAGCGTAGGCTTAACGTGGTGTGCCTGTAATTTCGCACCCTTGCTTCTCCAGGTCCATTCGCGCCCATCCGATCCTAAGCGATTTATTTTGGTCTCATCCGACCACAAGACCTTCTCCCAGTCACTTGCATTCCAGGTCTTGTATTTTTTGGCAAAATTTAGCCGCAACTTCATGTGTCTCTCAGTGAGAAGAGGCTTTTTGACTTTTGCACGGCCTCTTAGACCAGCATTTCGTAATGTTCTGCGTATTGTCTCAGCAGAAACCTTTAAATTATTATTCTTTTTCGGGCTATGGCATATTTCCACGGCATTTTCGCATTTGCCACTTCTTATACTCCTAACAACGTCCCGTTCCTGAACTGAGTTTAGAATTCTTTTACGGCCTGCTTTATTTTTAATGGATAAATCTGCAAATTTGCTGCGAATTTTACTCACAATGCCAACGGAGATTTTCAGCCTTCGAGAAATTTCGCGATGAGTCACACCATCTATCAACAATTTTTTCACCTCTCCTTTAACTCCATTGGAAATAACCATGTTCTTTTTTCCCATGTCTGCCAAAGATATAAGCAACTATAGCGGCGGAAAAACGTATGCATATTTTCTCTTACCTTCCATATCTATATTTTTCAAATAAATCAAACTATTCTATTTTATGAATTCACTTTTTTGCGCACGTCCGAACACTTCGAGCGAAAGTCTCAAAATTGATCACGCTTGCCTTCTGCACATTCTTCAAATTTTACTTTACCGCTAACTTTGGTGGCGACGTAAAACATATAGATAACGGTACATCAAACACCAAGCAACATAAGTATTCAGTCGGATTTTTGTTTGACTGCATATGCAAGACGGAATGAAAAAAGAAATGAATATTCAACTGAAGCGTGATCAATTTTGTGAGTCACTGTATGTGCGTCGCCTTGAGCAAAACGCAAACGTAAAAAAGTAAAAAAAGCACGAAAATACAATCCAATTGCCCAATTCGACACCTCGCTCCACTGCCTATTCCGTTTTAGTTTTTTTTTCTCAATTGCCGATTTTGTTTGCACTGAGCTACCGCCATACCATCCGGAGGCAAATGCAAAAAAAAAACAATGCAAGCACACAGATGCGCTTACGTAAATACACACAAACATATGTATGTACATACATACTCTGCACATACGTACATATGTATGGATGTGCGCTGTGCGCATTGTTATTTATGCTAAGCGACTAGTTTCCGAAAGTTAGTGAGTGAAGTCGGCAGCGCGCCGCTCTCTGTTACGAGCGTTTCTTTCTCCATTGTGCTGTTGTTAGCGCTCTGTTATCACATAGCGACCGACATAACGCTTGAGCAGAATATTGAAATGTATTTATAAATATTTTCGCGACTCGCAAGGTTGCTACAAGCGCAAGAGAGTATACAACAGCAACAAGAGCAAAGAAAGAAATCACATTCTGGTTAAACGGTGCTTCGGGGAGCTGATTTGGGCTTGCTGCTGCTGCTGCTGCAGTCACCAGCCAACAGGCAACGGACAATAGACAATTTCAGTTGAGTTCAGTTGCTTTTCGGCTTTCAGTGAGTGCGTTTGGTTTTAGTGAATTTTGAGTGAGTCGGTTTGGCCTGGGTATTTTTTGTTTTTGGTGTAACGTTGTCGTGGTCATCGCCAGGCGCTATCGTTAGTTAGTTCGTTTGCTTGCTCTCATTGAATTTCTGTGAGCGTCGAAACCGCAGCAGCAACAGCAGCCGCAATAGTGATTGTATTTAATTTATGTTATTGTGTTGTTGTTGTAAGTGGATTTCACACAGCATTCGTGTGTGCCCTCGAAAATTTTGAAAGCTACAGCCACAGCAACAGAAGAAATCAACGTGGTTGTCGCTGACGACGTAACCACCAAACATTAACATCATCATCATTGTGTTTATTTGTGGATTGAGCTGCTGCAGCAGCAGCATCGAATACCTCACCACTTCGCACCAGCCAAGCGTGGATTTCACATAAGTGCAAACATAAAAAAACATACAAAGCAAACTAAAAACGTACGTAGCCGTAAAGCAGCAACAGTGGACGGTGTCAAATTTTGTGTTTTTTTTTTATTTCAATTCACTTTTGTGGGCATAGAGTTGCCGTTGCAATAACTCCGTAAGGCTGCCTTTTTCAATTTTTGTATGGTTTCGCAACTGTCGTCGTCGTCGTTGTTGTTGACGCCGTCGCCATCACTCTGACTTTTTCGAAGCCTATCAAGTCTTCTACGTTTCTATCTCATATTCATACGTGTACGTAGGCCGCGCGCAACCATAGCCATTCATTCCACTATACCACAAGGTGTGGGGAAATCGATCGATTACGTAGCTTTGCATATGTATAACGTGAGTGTGTGTGTTTATAAAGTGATTGGAAACAAAGTAGAAACAAAAAAAATTAAGTGAAATAATTGCCTTTTTATTTTGTGTGTTTCAATGTGCTGCTAAGCACAGAAAACTAATTGTGAAAACGGCAAAACAAAGAAACTACAAAGAATTATTGAAAAGGCGAAAATACACAATTATACACCATTAAAAAAATAAGCAAAAACATAAAATAGCTAGAAACATTTTATTACGGCATGGAAAAATCAACAGATTCTGCTACAACGCCACCGTCGCCGTCGCCATCAAGTGCTGTTGTCGGCGGAGCATCCTCCGCAACGCGGACGACTGCGTCACCATCTCCACATGATGGGGTTGGAAATCATTGTGACGGCAGCAATACCACCTTGTCCAGCTATATGATGCCACCACCCACAGCGCGGCCAACAAATAACATCAGTAATAAAAATGCAAGTATGGGGTGTGGTTCAACATCAACATTATCAATGTCATCAGAAACTAGATTAACAACAGAGCATGTGGATACAGCAGCAGCTACCAACGCGACTACTTCTCCAAAAGCTCACACCATAGTTGCAGCCTCCACCTCCGCGAACAACGCATCGCCGTCTTCGTCGGCGTGCTCACCAGCCGCATCAACCACCACTACAAATAGTAATGGTTCTACAACATCCTCAATAGCTGCCGCCATGGCGAGACATAACGCCTTCATACTACCCTCGCGCACAATGCCTATGAGTGGCTCACTTGCCGCCACCACATTGCAGCACACAAGCTCGCCGCATGCTTTACAGCTACCCCACATCAACTTGAATATAAATACGACGACCGGTGGTAACTTTGGTGTGACGGTAGACCCACAAATCTCAGTGGAAAACTTAAAGAAGATAATTGCTAAGAAACTTAAAGTGGCAAAGGATCGCATTTGCTTGTTGCATCGTGAAAAGTGAGTAAACTGAATTATTTTTAATATTTATGCCTACATTTTTTTTTATTTTTACAATTTCTTATTTGGTAGGCAGTTATACATATGTATGTGATGTGTGAGTTAAGCAGTTATGCTTTCTTGAACTGAGTTTTGGTGGACTCCATTTTTTTTACTTGTCTACCAAATATTATCCTGAATTCCAGCATCAAAATTATAAATGCGTATCCACGTGTGGCGTGTGGAAAAATCTAAGAGTTAGTTCAACGTTGATTACAGCCTCCAACAGCCATAAGCACTTTTAATTCTTGACGAAGCCTAAGCAAATAACGCAAACCAATACACGTTGGCTTGGCGGCAGCATGCGTTGGTATGGTAAATGAAATGGCCGCATTGTTGGCCACCATTCTCTCTGTGCCGCGCATTGTTCATGGCTATAGCGCACGCTTGTTCACCACGGCAAAGCTTGTACAGACAACGTTCATAGTACGAACTACATGATTCCCTTTGACAAATGAAGTAGGCTGCCTGCTCAACAGCCATTGCCAAAGCAACCTCTACAGCAGCAGCATATCTGTGCTTCCATGCAGCCACATACAGACATAGAGACATCAAATTTTGTGTTGTAATAGCTCCCAACCAGGCTGCTCTTTGTTATGCTTTGTGATTGTCGTTGCCATACATACTTCCATACATATAAACATATTTATGTACACGTGTATTGTACTTGTATGCCATGTTCATTTGTTTGCTGCCACCGCTGCTGCTGTTATGCTTTGCTGCCTCTCCAAAGTGCTCCGTTGCTACGCGTTATGTTGCTGCCTGCCTGGTGGTAACTATGCAACATGATGCGGCATACAGTGTTATTTTATGACACTACCATAGTGATTCCCTCTTCCATCCAGTTTTGCTCTTCAATACTTTCCACTCTTCCCTCAGTTGTGCGCACTTGTATGCAGGTTTGTATGTACGGCATGTTGTTGTCATGCCTGGTGGTGTAGTAGGAGGTTGCTTTACAGCGCCATTGAGTTTTAAAGAACGAGAGAAGTTGTTGAAGAAGTTGAAAATGTTTAAGTGGCAGCAAAGCGGGAATTGAAGCGTGTAAACCTTTTGGACATTGATTTTCGTATGCATTTAATGCTAAGTGAGGATTTTAGTGGTGGTGGTGCAGCAGGTGATAAAAATCTCTGTGTGGTTATAACTACATACATACATACTTACATACATTGAATGTATGTTGATGAACGAATTTAGTTACTGTCCATGGGTTGGGATTTCTTTTATTACAAAAACTGTACGCATGGCATAAATATACACACACCGAAGTTTGAGGTTATGAAAATTGAAGAAAAAATAAATACATTACTTAAATATAATATTTTGTGTGTATAGCTTGAAAATAATAATATAATTGCAAAAAATCTTTGGGAAAATATTTATTATTGCGCTTAAATATTTTTATACGTTAAACCGCTTTTATTAAATTTGCCAATAAGTTTGTGACAACCAGAAAGAAACTTTGGAGACCTTATAAAATATATCTACAATATATACATATGTACATATATATAAATTATCACTGTGACGTGCTGATTGGATTTAGCCATATTCGTCAGTCGGTCTGTCTGTCTACATACATATGTATACCCGAGCGTTTTTGAAATATCTATCTGAAATTCAGCACACCTAATTTTCTAAAAAAAATCTTATTATTTGTCGAATCCGCCGATATCGGACCACTATAGCATATAGCTGTCATCCAAACCGAAAGATGAAAATCAAGTTTTTATAGGGAAAACGTTTATATTTGAGAAGATATTTTCACGAAATTCGCCATGGATTATTGCTCAAGACAAAGGTACATTCTGTGAACAAAATTTTCAGATGGGACCACAATAGCGTATAGTTGCCATACAAACCGAACGATCAAAGTGAAGTTCTTTTATGGAATTTTTATTTATTTATTTTAATTAAACAATAAAAATTTGCAATTAAAATATTTCATTACTTCTAGCCTACATATGTATATGCTTAGTTGATTGCTGTTAGTTTTATGTCACTGCTAATAGTCGCAAAAATTTAAAAAAAAATCTCATTTCTGTTTTATGACTTTCATTTAATTTTTGTTCCACGATTTGTCATGATTGACACGCAATCTACTTCGATAAGAAGTTCGCGAAATTTCTTCCTTGATAGTAACCCTAACCACAACTATATCATAACAAGAGCACGTGTTACTTCAAGGTGATATTAGTATGGTACGTGGAAATATTTAATAAATAATTTTATATATACAGACATAATTCAGTTATATTAACAACTGTCTCTTTACAACTTTCACTACGATATTTAAACGTAATCGCTTTGAAATATAAAATTTCTGAATTTTATCGACTTCGTTAGACATCAGTTCTAGTAATTTGGCATCACATACCGTCTTCATAGCACAAAAAAGATAGAATTTGAACCGTTTATCATTAGTGGTAAGCTCAGCAGGTATTGTACTTAAGCTGACAGCATTAATCCACTTACTAGCACCATTTTGTTAATGGTGTAATCTCATCGAAATCAGAAGACGTGAATGAAAACAGACTAAACTCTCCCCTAAACAGTATTGTAATAAATGCTATAATAGTATAAGGTAGTTAAATTCAATTCACAGAAAAGGTAGCAATTTCACCTCTTATAAAAGCTCAATTAAGAAAAAAAATCGCAACTTTGCAAAATCCTCTGACGAAGATTGAAAGCATTTCTCAATATTTTGTAGTTATGATCGACATTATTATACTCAACATACTCACTTCAATTCAAAATTAAATAAATAGGGAAAAGCAGTATGAAAATAGATTATGCTTCTTCTTCCCATCAACGTTTCTCTATAACTATGTATATGTATCATTACCATTCACTCGCTAGTGCAATTGAAACGCACGACAAATTCATGCGCGTGAGGGTGTGTGTGCCAAGCAAATACCACACTTGTACTCATAAATTCACCTACTAATACAAATATACCAACGGTACAACTGCATGTGTACACACCTATCTATTTAGCAAATCTCCAAATCTTTGTGCAAAAAGAAAAAGAAAGTAAAAAACCGACTAAAGGCGAAGCAAAAAGTCACAGTATTGCATAACTTCTATTCTAAGACAACAGGAATTGCAACAATAACAACAACAACTGCAGGCCACTACATTATTATCATCATTATCGCCATAAAAATATCAAAGTAAATATAAAGTCGAGCAGCGCAGTGAGCGCACACGAAGGTAGCAGTGAACACATACCACTAAATGAAAATGACAAGATTGCTTGAAGCTGCAGCGTAAACAAGTAAAGGGTGATTTTTTAAGAGCTTGATAACTTTTTTTTTAAAAAAAACGCATAAAATTTGCAAAATCTCATCGGTTCTTTATTTGAAACGTTAGATTGGTTCATGACATTTACTTTTTGAAGATAATTTCATTTAAATGTTGACCGCGGCTGCGTCTTAGGTGGTCCATTCGGAAAGTCCAATTTTGGGCAACTTTTTCGAGCATTTCGGCCGGAATAGCCCGAATTTCTTCGGAAATGTTGTCTTCCAAAGCTGGAATAGTTGCTGGCTTATTTCTGTAGACTTTAGACTTGACGTAGCCCCACAAAAAATAGTCTAAAGGCGTTAAATCGCATGATCTTGGTGGCCAACTTACGGGTCCATTTCTTGAGATGAATTGTTGTCCGAAGTTTTCCTCAAAATGGCCATAGAATCGCGAGCTGTGTGGCATGTAGCGCCATCTTGTTGAAACCACATGTCAACCAAGTTCAGTTCTTCCATTTTTGGCAACAAAAAGTTTGTTAGCATCGAACGATAGCGATCGCCATTCACCGTAACGTTGCGTCCAACAGCATCTTTGAAAAATACGGTCCAATGATTCCACCAGCGTACAAACCACACCAAACAGTGCATTTTTCGGGATGCATGGGCAGTTCTTGAACGGCTTCTGGTTGCTCTTCACCCCAAATGCGGCAATTTTGCTTATTTACGTAGCCATTCAACCAGAAATGAGCCTCATCGCTCATCGGACGTAAAGCGCGAAACACATTTCGAACCGAACACTGATTTTGGTAATAAAATTCAATGATTTGCAAGCGTTGCTCGTTAGCAAGTCTATTCATGATGAAATGTCAAAGCATACTGAGCATCTTTCTCTTTGACACCATGTCTGAAATCCCACGTGATCTGTCAAATACTAATGCATGAAAATCCTAACCTCAAAAAAATCACCCGTTACATACACCGACCAAGCAACAGCAGAGCGCACAGCAAGTGCCGGCAAAATTCGTAAATTACGCTGGGACCGAAAGTGGGGACTTCGGCTGCTGCAAAAACGGCTGGTCGGTCGGTCGGCTGAAATAGGCAAATTGGCAAAACGGGTGTTTTCGTAGATATGCGTGTGTGTTTGTGTGTGACGTTGAGTTTGTATGCACTCGGGCGCGATCGTATGTATGTAAATACTTTGCCTACTATTTGATTCTGTGTATCGTATCTATTTGTAACGTCGTCTATTCGCTTTGGTGTACTAGCGCTCACATACTCGTATGTATGTATTTTCATATGTATGATTGTAGGTATGTGCATACAAACTTTGCTTTGTTCGTTTCGCTTTCGCTGTCGTCGCATTCCGCTGCGCCCACCATATCGCCCCATCGCTGGCGTCATAGTGCGCCCATTGTACGAGCAATTCAATAAGCACATTAGCAATTGCAACTGTAATTACATTGCATTTAACTGCACAATACGACCACTACTACTACTACTAACACGACAGCACAGCACTAGAAAAACCCCACGCCCTGCCATACCGCAGCTAACAACGCGCTGTCGACGGTCCGGCACCGGCAAATAAGGCTAAAGTTCTGTGTTCTCGCGTAATTTTTTATTCATTCATTCTTTGTGTTTGCGTTTTGATAGGCTTTTTTTGCAATTCACTTTTTCCTTCTACATTCTATATGCAATTTATTTACTTTTCGCTTTGCTGCTGTTGTTGTTTTTGCGATCTATTGTTGTTATTGATTGTGCATTTGCTGTATTTGTCCACTGCATTGAAATGCATTCTCGGTCGCGCAAGTTCAAGTAAAGTGCAAAGAAAAAAATAAACGAAGATACAAGCTTGGCGATCGTGTGCTCACACAAAGCGCAGTAGTAAGTATGTTTTTCATCAATTAAGTTTCAGCTCTAAGCGAGTTACTAATAATTAAAATACTAGCAGAACTTTGAGGTGAGTATTGCTATATTAAAACTGTGCAGTTCCCGTCATTATGGATGTCAGAAACTACCTTGGAACTTTCTGTGTTCGCAAAAATCAGAAGTGGTATATAGTAGTTTAGAAAAATAAATGAGGGCCGCATTATAAATGAGGCTCGATACCATAAGATTAAACTATAAGTTACCTAGACTCCATATTGTACACCCTGCATGCAAAGAGTCGCAGAATGACACTAGGCGACCTACTTGCATCCTTTAAAGCTACTCATCTACCATTGTTTTCATATGGTTCGACCCCGAAGAGATAATTCGTTTTCTAAACGTACTGCAGATGACTTTCATGATAATTAGCCATATTCTTACCGATTCATTCAGGACCGCCGGAACGACAGCCCTTCGACGTTTAAAATCTGGGTCAATTATGGTAACGTAGAACCGGCTGTTGTGAGAATTGCACCTACATCTAACCACCTCTTTACATACTTTATAAAATTAAATAAGTTAACATCATTTTTCTTATGGTTCGACTCCGGGGAAACCGCACGTTTCCTGTGCGTCCGTTTTATAATTTCGGTAAGAATTAACAGCAACATAACAAGACTATTTCATAACACACCTCACATACGTTCTGCATAGAAAGAGTCCCAATACTCATCTACTATCTCTAACCTTATGGTCTGACTCTGACGGCACAATTCGTTTTCTGGACCTTTGATACATACTTAGTTTCAGATAAACGTTGCAGCAACAACCTCGGCCTGAATTGGGCAGATTTCTGGTCCTGTTACGTAGCGACTTTCATGGGAACGGACAACTCGGCTTGTCTACCTTTTTCGTGGCCTAAAGTAACGTTCTTTATTTCCTTCCTTCATAGAAAAGAAGTATTCAATATTAAAGTATTGAAATTGATATATTTTTTAACTTTGTAATACACCTAATATATTTCGAAAAAATATGCCGAATTCGATGCTTTAGCCCTTGCGAATTATTAGCGCTATTATAAGTTTTCTGTGTGGCATTCCCAAATTTTTAAATTATTGCACAGCTAATTGAACGAACCGCTTATTTCAAAACATTTATGAAATTAACCAGAAACAATAATATTCTATGCCTCATATAATCTTTCAGGAAGCCTTGTGTCTGTTAGACACGTTCTACATAGTTGTAAATTCTTCCGTAAAGCACAGCAACGCGTTTTCAAAGGTTGCCTTTAATTTTCGTAAAGATTCTTCCTGTTTACATCAATTAAATGCATCGTTAGAGCATTCTCACATCGTGTATACTCGTATATACTCAATTTCATTTGCTGCGATGCTCTGATTCTGCGTCGCAGCGTGCCGCCAATTGCGTCATGGTGACCGGGAGTCAGCGTAAGCACCTTCAAATGATAAGAACACGTAGTTTTCTCTAACACACACACACACACTCTCACACATAATGAGTTTCATACACAATTTCGTGCGCCAAAACTCTCCGTTTGCTCTCTCACGCCGGCGCGCTTGGTAGCGCTCGAATTACAATTGCCTAAAGGCTTTGTGGCTTTTCTTGGCGTACATTTTTTGATTTTGGACTTTTTACCTTTCCGTAGAAAAGGCTGTGTGCAATTACATATGAACATTGCTCTGTTTAGCGCCTAATGTTGCTGCAGCAGCTGCGCTTTTTGGGTGTTTGCCACACGCCGGCGAATTTTTGCGGTGTATTTTTGGATTGCCCAAGCGCATAGCTTTTAAAGTTTTACATTTTCTCATGTTGTTGTTGTTGCTGTATGTTTTGCATATCTGCTTTTCTTTGTTATTGAGTTAGTTGTTGTTGATTGCTGTTGCTGCTTGGCAGCTGGCAGCTGATAGTGTGTACTACTGGCCCTCGAGATATTGTTTTGCAATCTCTACGCTTTGCTGATGGGCAATGGTCCAATGTGTCTTTGTGCTTGCATGTGTGTGTGTGTTTGTTGTATGCTGCTGCTGCTGTTGGCGCTGGGTGTTGCTGTTCTCGTCAATTTTCCAGCCACATGCAAGTCATATACTACCAAATGAGTTGAGACATACATACATACATATGTATGTTTGTTTGTATATATGAACTACGTGCATGGAGATAGATGTATGTATGTATGTAAGTATGTACGTATGTAAGTATGTATGTGTGTTTGTTTGCTGTGGCTTCATAGGCATGCAAGCAGCGATTTCCTTTGTTTCCAATCAACAACGGGTTTATACTACTAGCTAGAGCTAGCCAGTCAGCAAACCAGCCAAGCGTCGCTTATCTTTTTTACTATTGATATCAACATCTATGACTGAGGGCAGATACGATATGCGCGTACAACAGCAAATGCTTCCGTTTGCGTAGCAGCGGCACATACATACATATGTATAATGTACATATGTATGTATACTTGCTGCTGTCGCTATACATGTACTACGCATGGTGGTTAAGTACTAGGTACACACGTTGATATGTATGTGAAAACACATGTGTGAATTTATGGTCCAAGAATAGCCATTTTTAGTATACTAAATCTGTGTGCACACGGCTGCAAATACAAACATACATACGTGCACGCTTTGTCAATATAGAAATATACAGACATACTTACATATATACATATGTATATATAATATGTATATAGTCGCGTTATTTAGTCAGTTCGTTAGGCCTGTAAGTCAGGTGTATATACAGTAGCGCAACTCACACACACACACATACGCAGCAGTCCACTTGTTTACTCTATGTGGCAGCTGAAAATTTACACTTTCCGTTACATATTTACATATATACATATGTACATACAAGCAAGTGCACATGATTTCGCCTCTACAAACATTACGCCCAAAAATCGTTATATAGACACCTCTCAGCCCATTCTCAACTTTGTATGTAGACGACACTCCTTCGTTGCCTGGTTACAGCATTCTGTGCGCTTATATTCGCATACTTGCAACACGCTGTTGCTGCACACTGTCTCGTCGCTCAATTATATTGCCGCAAAACTATTATTATTTCTTGGCACATATGCTGTGCCATACATATGTACATACATACATACTATAACTGTATATATCCATCTAATTGCATCTTTTGCTCTCCAAAAAAGCAAATATATCTGAAGAGACTTATATAACCTGCAATTATTGAGTGCATTATACACAATATAATAGTATTTGAAGCAATCGCAATGACTTGTATGGGATTGTATGTATAAATATGTGTATTTTTTTGTGGCTGTAATTTTGAAAAGTTTTTCAAGTTTACCTTTTGCGCTTTTTTAGTTTCCCTTCTCCGTTTTCGACGCTTTATGAAAAAGCACATGCATACATATGTACATACCTATACACTATTGAGCCACAAAAATGATAGCAAATGTTAGTTTTTTGTTTGTTTTATTTTCGTGTTCATATTCCGTTTTTTTTTTCTTGTTTTTTTTTTTTTGTTTTTTATCTTTTATGACACTCCATTTCATTTCGTTTAACCCATTATTAGAGCGTTACTTATTTACACACATTTTGTTGAGTTACCCCTAAAAAGTGAATGTGTGTAGAGAGACTGGGGATTATATTATATATTCAAAGGTACTTGTGTTTATAAGTATATATACATTTTTGTATATATAAATGTAGATTTGTATATATTTTTACCTTTCTAACTCTATATTTGTATAGAACTACCCAGCAAGCACTGAAAGTAAGATTTTGTAAATGTTTGTGTTCCATCAGAGTCACAATAATTGTTAAGGGATAAATAAGTTAGACTTAAAAAAAAAAAATTTTTTTTTTATTACTTTTTTTTTAATGCACATATCTTTAAGAATACATACAGAAAACTTCATGTCGTTCCGGTGAATATTTTCGAAGTGACACGCAAATTTACAAAGACGTATCAGAGTACTTGGCAGCAGTACAAGGCCAAAATTTAAACGCGTTTTTTTCAAAATGGTGTTTTCAAAGTGGGTAACCAATATTATTCGAAAATGGCTAAACTGTTTAGTCCCAAAACTTTTCTTTTTAATTTGTTTGTACATTTTTTAGAATTTTTTAAATTAAAATTTTGTTTTATTATTTTTTTCAATTCTTGTAATTTTTTTAAATATATATATTTTTTTAATATTTAATATTAATAATTAATTTTTTTTAAATAAATTTTTTTTTAATATTTTTATTTGACTTTTTTAAAGTTTATTGTACATCATTTTTAGTATGTTTCTATTTTTTTTTAAATTAATTTATTATTGTTTTTTTTTTTGTTTTTAATATTGTTTTACGTTTTTTTTTTATTCATTTTTGATTTAATTTTTTTTGCAGTTCTGTTTTTTGGTAATATTTGTAAATTTTTTGTATACATATGTTATTTAATTTTTTTGTTCAATTATTTGGTAATTTTAATTATTGTTTCTTATTTTTACTATATTCAATTTTTTTTTATTTTTTTAAATTTGTTTGCTATTTTTTTTTATCAATTTCTTTGATTTTCTTTAATTTTTTTATTATACTTTACTTTTTTTATTTATTATTTTGTGTGTTTTTATTTATTTTTGTATTTTATTATTTGGCTTTATTCTTTTAAATTTAATTTTTTCTTTATTTTTGAAAATAATATTATTTGCTTCGCCAATTTTCGTGGCGTTCAACGAATTTAGGCAATTTGAATGCCTGCCCACTGAGTAATTGCCGCCGCAAAGCGATTTATTTGTATATGTATATATACATATGGATGTGTGAGTTTATTAAATGTTTGCATTTCATTTTATGAGCTTGCATTTATGTGCATTTTTATTGTCAACAACACTCTTTTAACTACCTTAAATTATCTCTTACCAATTTTTATTGGTGTAAACACGTGTTTTCACCAGAGTGATGAACCTTCCAACATTTCGGCATTTCGAAGATGCTAAATGACGAGCGGGATTAATACTATGTACATATGTATGTATGTATGTAGTGTATATGTATGTGTATATGTATTTTCAGCCGAAATAGGCGTGTAAATTAAACAAAAATCAAGTGGACAGAAAGTATTTATCGAATAAACCAAAAACAGTATCGGCTCTAATAAACTTAAATTTTGAGTTAGGATGTTATGTCGAAGGAATGAAAATTTTAAGAATTAACTTTAATTAACTAGAAAATTTGATAAATATTTGTTTTGGTTTATCCACTTTTGATTCCATATTTCTTATAAATGTACAGTCAAATTAACTTTCATATTATCGTCTTGTCGAAGGAATTAGATTTTGACAAATCGTGAAATCAATCTGCATATATTTTAAATTCTTCATAATTTTATAATTTCGAGTTATTTATGTTTAGTTTAATAGCCACAAAAAAGTCTTAAAAAACTTTGTTATAATAAAATGCAGTCTCAACATAACCTTTAAAATATATTTTGAAAATTTACAAAAATTGAGTTGAGCTGTTTTCATATAAATTTTTTCTTCGTTTAAATAAAATTAATTTTCTAGTAATTTTTTTTTATAATTTGCTTTTAATAATTTTTTTTTTAAATACATTTTTTTATTAAAATATTTTTTTAAAAAAATTTTATAAATAATTTTTTTTAATAATTTTCTTTAATTTTTTTTTTTTTGAATAATTTTATTTTAAATACTTTCTTTTTTAATTGTTTTACCTTTTAATATTTTTTTTAATAAAATGAATTTTTAGTAATTTTTTTAATTTTTTTTTATACATTTTTTTAATAAAATAAATATTTTAATAAATTAATAATTTTTATAAATTTTTTTTAGATAAATTTTTTTTTATATTTTTTTTAATATTTTTTTTTTTTTTAATAATTTTTTTAAATACTTTCTTTTTTAATACTTTTTTTTAAATATTTTTTTAAATATTTTTTTTTTTAATTATTTTTTTTTTATTTTTTTCCTTAATAAATTTTTTTCCTTAAAAAATTGTTTTTTAAATAATTTTTTTTAATAAATTATTGTTTAATTATATTTTTGTTTAACTATATTGATGCTTCGGAGTTTATCTTCATCCAAAAATGTGTCATTTTTCAATTTTTAAGTGATAAATCACCTTTTATACGCACACACACATGCTGTAGAACAAAGCTTTCTTCATAAGAATTTAGAAATCAAATGCCACTTTTCGCCATTTTCAGAATTGTCTATAATGTTTTTGTTTTTGTATTACACAACACATTTTCATTTGTTTTCTATTTTTGTTTTATTATTATTATTTGTTGTTGCTGCTTTTGTTGTTATGTTTTCGCTAGTGTGTAGTGTGTAGGTTGCTTTTCACTCTTCTGTTTCTGTTGCTGTTTTGCTTCGCTTTGTTATTATGGTAATAATAATTTTTATAACGAATTCATTGTCAGTTATTGTTGTTGCTAATGCGCTGCGCTATTCTAAGCGGCATTAAATTTACAATTATGTATGTACATAACTACATTTACATATATTTAATAGCAAAACGAAACTTTTTATATTTGTATATGCGTGTACATGTGTATTTGTGTATGTTTGTATATGTGTGTGTGTTCGTGTTTGCGCTCTTGTTTCTCAGCTAACTTTTGCCGGTTGCTGGCATCCAACAACCGTTTCTTATTTCATCAACGTCAGCCGGCTGCTGCTGCTGCTCACTATAATTTGTTGTTGTTGCAATAGTTTTTTTTGTAATTTTCTTTGTTTTGCTGTTGACGTTGCTTGCGATCGGCAATGAGCACATTAGATACAATGACCGACCGCCTCCTAACAAGTTGTCGCTTGCTTACAAGGTGGATACGCACATACATATGCACATACAATTAACTGTATTCGTATATGTATGTGTGCAGTTTACTCCAACACAGCGGCAAGACCGGCAGCTGCAACTGCAGCTATTTCAATAACGGTGTTTTTGAGCTTCAGCGTTTGTGCGACTTCATTCGCGAATGATCAGTTGAAAATTCAGCATTCCTCGTACGCACACATACACAGGCACTCATGCGTTTATTGATACTTTTCTTAATTATAAAATGGAAAGAAATGCATATGCAACAACACCTGTTCTATACGCACTAAAATGCATACATACATACAAAATCCGCTTACAACAATTACAAAAATGTGAACAATTCTGTTCCGTTGGCGAGCACTACTTCGCCGGCTGATCGTCTCATACACCGCAATGACGCCTGATTTAAAAGCCAACACACACACGCACATGCATTTGCTTAATTGTGCAAACACTTGCATTAAAAAGAGAAAATAATGTTATGCAAAAATCTTTTTATTCATTAACAAATAGCCCCTTTATGTGTGTGCTCATGTTTGGTTGTGTTTGTGTGTATATGAATGCAAATACGAGCAATTCACTTTAATTTTTTGTAGTAACAATTAATTCATTATAATTTTTTGTGGTAAGAATTATGTGAGAGAATGCAAAAAATTGGCGGTACACGTTGTGACTTGACTTATAACGATTGGTTACCAGCTGGTTCATTTGTAATTAGTTTGGGACCACACCTTGAATGATTTTCTGCATTTTTTTAAAATAATTTTTAATAAAATTTTTTTAGAGTAAAATAAAATATTTTATAATAATTGCTGTTGGAAGAAATAATTTCCTGGTTCCCTACTGGTTGGTTTGTAATTAGTTTTGGGACCATACCTTAAATAGTCTTCTGTATTTATCAAAATATTAATACACTTTTTAAAAGTAAATAAACATATATTTAATAAATAATTTCTGTTACAAGAAATCATTTCTTTGGAGCATAAATTTTGCAATGAAATTTTAATAGTTTTTTTGTTTCTAAGTATTTAAAATTAAAAAAAAATAATAATTTTTTATTTCTTTTTTAACGTCTGCATAAGTACAGATTAAAATTTTAATAACTTTTATAGGTCAATAAATTTAAAACTATTTTTTTTTTTCAAAAGTAAATTTTTTGAGTTAGAAAAATTGGAAAATATAAAATTTAGAGTACAAGAAGAAATAAAATTATGAATGAACAAGACTTCTTCGTAAATATAAAATATATAAATGAGCTTGATTTTGATCGTTCAGTATATAGTAGTTTGATCTGAACAATTTGCTAGGAGATTTTAGCATGGTCTTAGGCAATATATACCCGAATTCGGCCATTACGCCGCCATTTCCGGTAACCTCTCGAAGAAAATTGGGCCAGGCATTTTTTTTCAAATAGTTGTAATCGAAAGAATCCTTCATTCAAGTCTTTAAGAATTGTATCTCAAAAACATATGTAAAATTTCGTGAAGATCGGTTGGATAATTCTCGAAAAATCTTGCCAACTGACTTCAAAAACACAGTTTCGAGAAAAACGCGTTTAAATAGGGCGTACTTAGCCTAGCTAGCTTCGAGCGCACAACTTCTTAAGGTTGTATATCCGAAACTATTACTCGGGTTAACTTGGTTTAGGACAACAATCTAGAGATATTTTAGAATTTAATAAGGCAATACAAAAAAAATCAATTTTTTGAAACCCGTAAATCCATGTAACCCCTTAATATACTCCATTCTGGCTAAAAAAATGTATGTATGTATATCTATTCTTTTATATTATGAACTTGTGGAACGACAATACATTTAGTTCTGCGCACTTGGCATTGCCTGCTGGGTTATGAAGCATGCTCTAACTAGACAAATATTGTACTTTCAATTGTTAGATATTTTCTTAATTCATAGGCACTACGCTGACGTTAGTACATATTTATATTATATGTATGTTTGTAAGTAGATATGTGCATACATACATACATATAGCATATATATATTTGTTTTTATTTATCATTGAAATGACGACACTCGAAAGAAACGTCGCATAAAAATAAAGAAGAATAATAAAGGCAAGAGCTCAGCAAGATTTTCAATTAAAACCACTTGAATGCTGGCACACATACGCACAACCATACAAATATTTCATATGAATTAGGTAGGTGGACTACTGAATTCTTTCACACAACAACTAGAAACTAGGCGAAAGCAATTAGAAAAGATGTATTTAAGAGGGAGCATAAATAAATATCTTTTGGGTATGTATCTGATTTTTATGTGTGTATATTATATATTATATGATTGTTTATACGAAACAGGTGCTCTTACAGCCCTTAGTAACGCGTACAACTGCCTAGCATACGAAACGAAAGTACAAAGGAACATATTTCGAACTGTTTGCTTTACAATTTCTTTTAAGTAGAATATAAATTTGGCGCTGCATTAACTAAATTTACCAAAATCACTTTCAGAACCGAACAATTTCGCCGCTCTCATCCACATCTTCCCCGCAAACAATCAGTATTTTTCGCTCATTTGTTCACAAGCGTCGCACTAAAACACTTCCAATGCGATTTCTTTGTTCCGTTGCCTAGAACTGAAACAGGTTTCTGTAGCGCTTTATAATAATTATTTAAATTTTTCTCCAACAATACATACATACATTACAAGCGCGTTATTTCATCACAAGCGTGCTATTATTGAACTATGACAATAATCCCTTCGCAAAACAAGCGCGATCCACTACTCAAGCGCGTGTTCTACACACATTTCTAAGTCATATACACGGATTTCTATAGCTTCAGTAAGTCGCTAAAAAAAGATTTGCTCATTCTACGAACTATTAGCAATGCCACAGTAAAATGTAAAGCAACGAAATAAATGAATGACGTTTCATTGACGCTCTGTGGCGGTTTCCTCGGCACAATTCTACAATCATATACAAAATAGAATGCAAATAATTGTTGTAGCACTGTGGCGCACTGTGTAACAATGCAGAATTAGGCATGCACAGTGCAAGTCTCGCTAAACGGTGGCGCTCAGTCGTGATCGCTAACCGCAAAAGTGGTGAAAAACCGTGTTGCCAAGAAAGTCCCCCCCGCTGAAGTGCGCTTTATACAGCAAAGTAACTGTAAAGTTATTTTCTTCTCTTCAAATAGTTAGCTTTCGCGCAGATCAAGTAAGAGGCTGCGTCGCCATAACTCAGTTGCCAAACCACCCACAATCAGACACATACACACACACATACGCAGCTATTTGGCGAAACCTTTCTTGGCCATCATCTGTTGGCTGGTCTCCCTTCTTTGTGTCTTTTGTGTGATTTTGTTTTGTTTCATTTGATTTAATTTCTTTTTTCTCATTTTTTATTTATTGTGCATGAATCGATAGTTCAAAATTATAACTTGTTTGTCTTCTCGGCGCGCTGCGCTGCTTGTTTCTTTGTTCACCGCTGCTTATATTTTTATATGTTTGCAGGCACACAAACATACACATACACATAAATAACTGAATAACTGTATGTGATTATTTGTTGTAGTAGTTAACCGGCGCTGCTTTTTTCGCTTTGTTCCAAGCGGATGCGTTTTTTCCCTTCCACTTGGCGATTATATTTAGCACAGCAGTATACATACATATATATATATATGTACATACATACATATGTATGTACGAACAGAAATAAAACATATAAATACATATGTTTTTTCTAAATTTCCACTTTTTTAAGAGATTTACTTTAAATATAGTTATTTAGCTTATAAAGTGATCAAGCACAACAAAAAATTACATAATTTATTTTTTTTTTTTAATATTATAGGAATTTATTTATTTATTTTTTGGTTTTAGATCGCATTTTTGTTAAAACAATTTTAAAAAATATTTTAAATATATATTTTAAAGTTATTTTTTCATAAACATTAAAATATTTTTTCATTTAATAATAGATAAATAATTTTTTTAATATTTAAAAAAAAAATATAATATTTTTTCAGGTTTGCTGTGTTGCCCCAACGCTTTTTTATAGTCAAAAAATTAATAAATTTTATTTTTAAATGTTCTTGCTTTGTAAAATATTAAATAATTTAATTTGTATGGTTCTCTTGCGCATTCAAACCCGCAATGTTATTGATTTTTTTTTTATAAAATTATCAATTTATATAATTATTTTTGAATATTTTTTTAATTTTGTATATTTATTATTATTATTATTATTATTTTTTTTTTGTTAAATATTTTTACTAAGTTTGTAATATAAATATTTTATTTTCAATGCATATACTTATTTTTGAAAACTTTTAATTTTTTTTTACTTTCTTGTTTTCTTTTTTATATTTTTTCTCTTAAATTTTTAATTTTTTTTTACTTTCTTATTTTCTTTTTTATATTTTTTCTGTTAAATATTCGTCATAATTTTATGCGCATATTTTATAAAAATATTTTATTTCCAATTCATATAATTATTTTTGAAAACTTTTAATTTTTTTTTACTTTCTTATTTTCTGTAAAATTCTTAATTTTTATTTTACCTTCTTATTTTCTGTTTTATATTTTTCTGTTAAATTTTTAAATTTTTTTTACTTTCATATTTTCATTTTTATATTGTTTCTGTTAAATATTCCTCCCAATTTTATGTGCATTTTTTATATAAATATTTTATTTTGAATTCATATAATTATTTTTGACTATTTTCTTTATTTTTTTTTTTATTTTTATTTTTTTATTTTGCTTTATTTTGTATTTTATATTTTTACTTAAAAAATTTAATTTTATTTTTATTACATCAACAAAAAAGGTAGATTCTTGCAGTATTATTTTGTATATTATTATTAGAAAAAAAAGTTTAATACAAAAATTCATTCAAGCAATTTGTAAATGTTTTTTTCTTTGTTATTTGTTCGTCTAAATAAAAAAGTTTTCTTAAAATCTTAAAGCGTTCACTTATTTGTGCTAAAAACAACAATTAATATTTTTAATCCTAAAAAGTTATTTGACTCCATAATTTAATTATTTTTTAATCCCCATTAGTTTTGATTTAATTTAATTTTTTTATTTTTTATATATGTTTTTAAACTTTTTCTTTTCAAAAATTTTCTTTTTATTTACATAAAATATTTTTTATTTCATATATTTTTTATTTTTTTTTACATACATTTTTATATTTTTCCTTTTTAAAAATTGTGTTTCCTATTTTCTATATTTTTTTATTTTATATATATATTATATATTTTTTGCTTTTTTTTCTAGTTTTTCTATGTCTATTTTTTTACATTTTCTATCGAAATTATGTAGCGTTCTCAACGACAACCATACATACACCCTTAACTTCGCCGCGCTGAGCTGTTGCACTTTAAATAAATATTTTCTTATTGACTAAGTTTATTTCTCTTTAATTTTAATGTATTTCCTTTGTTCTGTTATACATATATTTTTTTTTTCAACTATATAAAGAAATACATAAGTATATGTTTGTATGTTTGTAAAATAGTTAGTAATATGTTTTCTTTTGAAGTGACATTTCAACCACTTTTGACGTAAGCGTCAAGCGTCACTTCGATAAGCGCGTTATCGCTTATCCGTGTTTCTAACAGACGTTACAAAGGGACTCGGTATGCGGTGTTGCCTTATGACATATATGTACATTCTTTATCAGTAGTTGTTTTAGATTTTGTTTATCTAGCAAACCAACCCGTTGGACTGACTCTTTTAGGGCAAACTACTGCCTGAAGTAGCTTAAATGTATTTTTGGCTGATTTCATAGTTTTATTCTGTATTCTATAATTTTTGGTGGTTATTTTAATTTTAAAATCACTTAGCTGTTAGAACGATTTTAACCTTAAATCAAAATAAATTTTGGAACAAATGTCTGAGTAATCGATATGTTCCCTGGAAAACTCGTGAGAGATTTCTCTTCATAGCTTGAAATTCTGGTAAAAGCAAATAATTATTGAGTTAACACTATTCAATATTTGCTGCAAAATATTTCGGAAGCAGAAAATGCTAAATTCAGGGTTGATATTTGGGTACCGATAATGTCTGTTCCCTAGTTCGATAATCATTTTTAAACTGCTGAAACGAAAATTGTGCTTATTGCTGTTCTTTTATACACATCTACAATTAATTGTATGAAATTTCTGTCAATATGTACATAACCGACATTACAGCCTTGCGAAATTATTCAAATTTATAATCTGAATTAAGCGATCTTAAAGCTGATCTCAGTCTTTTTTTGTGTGTAATCTCTAACATTTTTCAAACACGCAATTGTCAATTAGTTTGTTGTTTTTTTGCAATTTGTTTTGCTCTCATTGTGACTTTGCTGCTGACCAGTATGTAGCGGATTTGAGACGCATTGACTGACTACAACGAGAACCTGAATGGGGAAAAAGAGTCATTATTTGTTTATTTAGTTAGCTCGCTAAGCCGGTTTACTTTTGTCGTTCTTTGTTGTTTTTTTTTTTTGTTTGCCGCATAAATTTAAGTCGACTACTTACAACAAAGCGAATTGTGAATTGGGAGCGAGAGAGGAGCCAAAAAAGTGGTGCCGCTAGTGTTTGAGCTGCGAAAGAGCGCTCGTGGCTGTGGTGCCGGTTAGCAGCTGGGAACTCGTGAGTGTGTTTGCGCTCAACATACGTTGCAATAATGCAACTAACAACAACAACAATAAATAATAGTAATGTAATTTACAACAACAATAATGCAATTTACAAAAGCAATAATGAAATTTACAATAACAACAAAGCAATTTACAACAATAGTGAAATTTACAAGAAAGACAATGTGATTTACAACAAAAACAACATGACTTACAACAACAAAAATGAAAATTGCAAAAACGACCAAGCATTTTACAACAACAAAAACAAAAAATATTACAACAATTCAAATGAACACAAAAACAAAGCAACTTGCAACTACAACAATAAAAATTACAACAAAAACAATACAAATTAGTACAACAACATTTGAAATTACTACAAAAACAATGATAATTACTACAAAAACGCAGCATACTGTTGTGATAAGACAAATGGTATAAAATGGCAGAGCGGGAGAGCGTCCGTGAGCGCGTGTACACGATTACAATATGCTAGTTACTCAATTTAATTAAAAGTAGTTTAAATAGAAATTTTAATTAAGTGGCGCCGCATACCTTGCATTTTTTGCGTCATTCAGCACGAGTTCGGGGAAAATTCGAAAGTTTTCCTTTTTTCTAAAAGCTTCAGCGCTCAGCTAATTGTTTGTATGACGAAAGTTTTTTAATAAAATTTCCCTTTTATAAACGAAGTCAAGCCACCGTACCTTATCAGCGCTTCGCTCAACCCTACCCATCAGCAAAATGGTGGCAATCGACGCCGCACGCCAACACTTTTTCATGCACCTCAACTCTTCTCTCTTTCACGGCATCATGTTCCTCAACAGCCATCTTCACTCATGCCTCAAAATCTATTGTGTCGCACACATTCGTCGACTATTACTTCGAAAACGGTATGGTATAGTCGATAGGTGAGTCGCTGCCACTAACTTCCCTTAATGCTCGAGCTCGTCTCGGACTCGGTTGCTTTAATTTATGCTTTTGTTTGACTTTCCATATGTACAGACATAGAGACAGACGTAACCGCTTTACCCAAGCCAAGAATCTTCCATGTTCTCCGCACATATCAATAAACATTTATGTGTGTACCCACACATACATATATACTTACATTTATATTTGTCTAGATACTCGTGTTATTTGTACTTACTTACTTAGATTATCTTATGCGTTCATTCTACGTTCTTCACTTCTTTGTGTGCCACACTTTGTGTTGCTTTAACTACTTTTCTCAAATTGAATGCCATGACGGTTGATGTTGATGGTTATGTTATTGCTGCTGGTGTGTCATTGGTGGTGTTTTCTCTGATGCAGGTCTTCTTCTTGCGCTACTTCTGCTGCTTCTTCCTGCTCTTATTCTTGTTCTTCCACGCTACCACGCTGCCGCTTTGCTCAATCCATCCATCGCATAGTGTGTCAGATCGCCTCCAGTAGTGCCGTGCCTTGTTGCCGGTGGTGGAATTCGCTCTTTATTCCGAATTGCCATTATCATAGTCGTAAATTTTCTATACTGCGCTACCGCTGCCTGCCCCTGTTTCTTCGGCTTCTATTCTGCTCTGTGCGTTATTTTCTTCTAAACTGCGCTATTACTTTTTTATACACATAATCTCGGTTTTATGTTTGATTACAAGAATCGCAATACTATTCTTGCTCATGTTCCTTATTCTTACGGTATATGTATACCCTGCTGACATATAAATTGTGTGCAGTCGCTCGCAGAAAGGGTTTCTAGTTTCCTGCGTTGCGTCATTTTGTGTTTCACGTCACAGCGGGTGTATCCATTTTGTGATGGCTTAGCAGCATGCAAACTGCTCTATTAAATATTACTCGAAGTCATCACTTTAATCCCAACAAAATTAAGATTAGTTGCTGTAAACTCATTATAAAGCATATTTCCGGTTTTCGAAAACTTTTAGGGTTGCTTTACACGTGTTTCGATCGTCGAAGCATATATTTTTAAGGGTGTGAAAACTAATTAAGCGCGTATGGAGAGGTGTTTTAGAAGATGAGAGCAAGTTTGACCGAGCATATGCTCGAAGTTTCTTTGTTGTTAAAATCTTTGGTGCAAACTGCTTTTCTAAGTGTTTCCCTCACCATTTTGTGGGTCGTTCGTCTCTTAGGTTTTAAGGTCTAGACTGCTAATTAACTTCTGAGAGGATTTTACAACTTGCTTTGCCTATTCTCCTGGATATTAGTTCGGCTAGCTACGTAAACGCTACATTCGTAATATAGTAGTACTCGGGACCATCATAGATTGTTTTGAGTTGTTTTTCGAACTCAGAAATGAAATCTAACTTCCAAAATAGTCATATTCTCGTGGCACAAAGATTTTAGTCTCTAATGTATGTTTGAGAGCTATGGAGGCACTATGAAGATATCGGTTGTAATGCTAGATTTGAGAGAACAATTATAAAATCATATTTTGGAGAAATGTTCACAGTCATAACGTCCTACAAAACCTAGAAATGGAAAGAAATTGATCTAAGGGAGCTTATCCGAAGCTTTTTTTTAATAAAATTTAAAGTCATCAATCTCGATTTTCATTACTAATCCCTTGATAAAAGAGTGCTGGGGAAACAGTATGTAGAGATAAAGCAATTGTTTTCCTTAAAAAGAAACATAACCTTAAAATAAAAAATACATTTGTTGTTTTCTCTTAATTTACATATGTATATAATCCGATTTCCATATCTTCTCCATATCAAAAAAACAAAAAAAAATACAATGCTGTGCACGTTTGTGTAAGAAATCCGATAAGAATCAAGATAATCATGTTCTAAAATTTGCATATATTGGATTACATCATTAACTTGATTAAAAGTGAAAATGCAACCCTGTGTTTCTTTCTTCTTGCTGTAACAACAAATGCATTGCTGTGAATTCTATCGGCTTCCACACGACTTGTTTCTTTCTTTGTGCCAACTCCTTGTAGCTCTTTGTTCTCTCCCTTCTGCAATATTGGTTGCCTTATTTATATTGATTATGGTTCTTTGTCATCAAGCCTAGTCATAGCTGCTCTATGAATCCCAGAAGAAATGAATATGCGTTAGCAGCAGTTGAGAAGAGGCTGTTTCAGAGCGAAGAGCGATGTGAGAGAGAGCGATACCAGGAAGAAGGATACAAAGAAGGAACTCCTCCCCTGCCATGCAGCATGCCAAACCTCCTTGAATTAATTACATACTTACACGTGGTACATACAGACATTTGCAGTAACTGTAAATGTTACTTTACCTTGAATTGAAAATTCAACAAATATTTGCTGCTAAGCACTTTCTTTTTGTGTTGCCTTTGTTTGAGGCTGTTGGTGGTAGCACCTTTAATAAAGCTAAAATCTAGATGTGCACGCCGAGAGTTGGGTGTTTGTATGTACATATGTATAAAAAAATGAATGTTTGTATGCGAGCATAAAGCAAGCAACCACCAGTTCGACAGCGTGTTAATTTGATGCTGGCTGAAGTCTTGCTGTGGAAGGTCGAGTTTTTGCCTCTTACACACATACATGTGTGTTTGTATGTAGCGCATGTATATTATATATGTATGTATATTTTTTGGCATTTTTAATTTCTTAAAAAATGTGCAAAATTAAACAAAGCCTTTACTCGATTTAACTTCCTTTACCTTTTCAATGTTACAGCGGTTCAAAACCTGTTTTTTATGCTCCGTTGTTTAGTTTTATTTACAATCTCTCTGGCTCACATGCATACTTATGTGCATACACATGCTTTCTTTCATTTCTCTGCCATTTTTGTGGCAACACTGTCGCATAGCATGTTTTTTTTCCTTCTACACTTAGCTAACCCCCTGCCAACAGAACATGTCCCCCGCCCGCAAACTAACGAAGCGTTATCAATCTTCTCGCCATACGCTTCATTTACCGCTCTCCATTTATGTATGTACGTGCACTTTAACTTCACAATAGACACACGCATACACTTAACCTGGCATACATACATACACTGTCTTACGTTTCATACATTTTCTCCCCCCATTGCATTGCACACCACTCCCAGTACTCTCTTTTTTATTGTTATCACATAGAGAAAAGTCGATAAGGCATAACAGCGCATAAAAAATACGATTTCTCCTTTGCTACTCTGTTTGCTAGCAGTTGCCGGTGCTCAACTGTAAACATTTAGCAGATAATGTTAGTTAATGTTGTCCGGTCATGTAAATGCTGCTCAAGTCGTGTAAATGCTTCTCTGCCTGTTCGTATGCAGCGCTCTGCTTGCGTTCACTATTGCTGCCACTGTTATTTAGCAAACATCGCAGCGTAAGCAGCGCTGTTGACGTTGCTGCCCTCTGATGCAATCGTGTTGAGTTTGGCTTGTCATACATATATACATACTTGTCCTTATATATTAAAGAGTAAAGAAAATCTGTGGAAATCTGTGTCTAGAGCAGAGTCTGCTTTTAGGAAGTGCTCGCTGCTGCGGCGCCAAATAAGTGGTGTGTGGGTGGTTGGTTGGAAAGTGTGCAGTTATGTGCAAATATGTATGTATGTATGCATGCAGCAACCTTTGTTCGAGTTTGTGTGTATGTGCGCTGCTTCGGTTAAGGTGTGTAGACGGGTTGAACACCAGATAAATGTATGTACATACATACATATGTACAAGCGTACTTTTGTACTGCATATAAGGGTGGTGTTGGCAATCAACTCAGGGGGTGTGTGAGCGTTGGAATTTGATTTAAAGGACACATCGCTTGATGCTGATGGATGGAAATGTGTGTATGAATATTTATATAAGTTTCTGTGTTCACGCATACATACATATGTATGTGTTGGTGTTTGTGCCTTCGTGGCTTTGTTCGAACATTCAAATATGTAAAGTGATGGTGGTGAATGGTGAGTGGTTTTAAGTCACTGCTATTGCAAACACGTTAAGAAGAAATTTAAATTTTATAGATTCTCATATTTTGGAGTAGTGTTAAAAAAAGTTAAACGTATTTTTTTCTTTTAGAATTTTTGGGTTTTTATTAAAGAAAAAATGTAACTGTAAATTTATTGAATTTTTGTGATTTAGTTTAAAAAAATTATTTAATTATGGACGCTTTACTATTTCTTAATTTTTTATTAAAAAAAATAGCTTTTGAAAAAAAAAACATCTTTAAAAAATATTTTTCGAAATCCAAAAAAAAAAAAAAATTTATTCTCATGTAAAAATTATTAAGCTTAATAAATTATGTATTTGTGGCAATTTCATTATTTTTTTTATGAAAAAAAGTTTTTTTTGAAACAAAAATCATAAAAAAATTGTTTTTGAAAAAATCACTAAAAAATATTTTTTAAAATCTAAAAAAATTATTTTAAAAATATTTTTAAAAATCCAGAATAATAAAATATATTTTTAGTAGTAAATTACACATAACTTTGCCTGTCATAAAGAATTAAAAACATTTTACTGAGACAATTAGTTTTATTTTTTAAATTTATATAAAAAAGTGTATCTTTCGCTGGATAATTTGAAATGTGCCGTTATTAAAAAAAAATATTTTTATTTCAATTTTATTTATTATTCAAACTTTCAGCATTTCTAATCATGCCTACCTCTTGACACACAAATCGAGGCTCTACTGTAATCAACCACTTCTAATGCTTCCTCAATCACTAACTGCAGGCAAGCGAAACACAAACAAAAATCTTTCTTTTGTCAAATTGAGGTTAAGTTCGAATTATATTTTCTAAGGCACGTAGTGCCGCAAAGGTTTTTCAATTTTTGAATGTCAGCTATGCACACATAACAGTAAATGTAAATAAAATCATGATTTGTATGTGCCTCACATAACCGGGTGGTTTTCTGCATTTTCGAGCTTTCCACAAAAGCGTCACTTTCGCACTACACCAACCCACAAACACACATATTCATTTGTTGGCAAATATGAGGCGTGTGCCAACCCGCTATGACATAACGCTCACACACACTTGCCGTTATTTTCACGCACTGACAGTTGCGGTGTCAAAGCCAAACCCAGACAACCCAACGACATATTGTCTCAGAGACGCACGCGGCCACAGCCCAGTTTCATTAGCCGCCCGAAATGTTCGGCTGCAATTTGCTGCTCTCAACTGTCGGCCGGCCTGCCACCGCAACCCAAACTCAAACTCATTTTCAAATACGCCTTGCCGTTTACCCCGTCGGCCGAGCCTCCTTGTCCCGGCCCAGAAGCGGCGAAGATTATGCCATCGCGCATATTGTGTATCTACACCGTATGTATGGTGTCTACCTAGTATTTGTGTGCGTGTGTGTGTGTAAATATTTGGACGCAGCAAGACAGCCACGCGGGCAGAGCACGCGTACATTTTGATTAACGAAGCTTTGAAAAGCATTAGCGGTGATAGTTGTTCGGTGGTGAGGTGATGAGGTGGTACAAGGGGAAAGATTTTTATGTCTGTGTGTTTGTGTTTGAATATGGAATTAAGTGGGTGTGTGTGTGTGTGGCATGTGAGTGCGTAAATTTATGTAAAAATGCGTGTGGTTTAAGTTTTCGAAAGCATTTTCACACGATTACTGCACGAAGCTTACATATCGGGCTGCGTTAGTTGGCAAATTTGTAGTTGAAATTACGATTAAATTGAAGATTACAAATTTTTATTAAAGTTTTCTCTACTTCAATTGTTATTTCTTTGGCTTTGCGTGCCATTTTCCATTAGCTTTGTTAATGCTTGAGAAGTTAGTGTATTTTTATCTCTGGCTCTCTCGTGTGTGTTTCGAAAAATGTATTTCCGTGTTGCAGAGTTTCCGAGGTGTGCTACAGAGATGGCTTCTCCATATGTTTTCATTACCTGGAGAGTTTTAAAAAAAGTTTCAGACTATCCATAACCAAAAAAATTAAGGGACCCCTCATTCATAACCCCTGTAAAAATGATCACTTAGTCCGAAGCTTTTGTTTTTGTCGTAATTGTTTTTTGAGATTTCGTGTAAATTAAGTTCCACAATTTTCGTGACATCGATCTGCAATGTTGCACATAACCTTTTCTCCGCACAAAGTTGGCTTTTTGACTTAATCCCTGTTATCGAATCAAACCCTTATATAGAAAACTTTTTTATTTGATAAGATATCTTCACGAAATTCGGCATGAATTATTACCCACAGCAATGCTACAATCTCCGAGAATACTGTTCAGATCGGACCACTATAGCATATAGCTGTCATACAAACCCAAGGATGAAAATCAAGTCCTTATATGGAAAACTTTTTTATTCGGAAAGATTTATTAATGAAATTTGGCATGAATTATTGCATACGAAAATGCTACAATCTCCGAGAATACCGTTCAGATCGGACCACTATAGCATATGGTTGCCTTACAAACTGACTGGATCAAAATCAAGCCGTTATAAGAAAAACTTTTTTATTTGACTAGATATCTTCACGAAATTCGGCATGAATTATTACCTACAGCAATGCTACAATCTCCGAGAATACTGTTCAGATCGGACCACTATAGCATATAGCTGTCATACAAACCCAAAGATGAAAATCAAGTTTTTATATGGAAAACATTTTTATTCGGAAGGATTTATTCATGAAATTTGGATATGGATTATCCAAAATAAAGGACATTTTGCGAACAAATTGTTCAGATCGGACCACTGTACCTTATAGCTGTCATAGAAACTAATCGATAAAAACCCAGTGCTTATATAGAAAACTTCTTTATTTGACGAGATATCTTCACTAAATTTGGCGTATATTATTGTCCAAGGCAACGGTCCCATCTGCCAAAAAATTATTAAAATAAGACCACTGTAGCATATAGCTGCCATAGAAATTAAGCGTTCAAAAACCAGTCATTACATAGGAAACTCTTATATTTGACAAGATATCTGCACGGAATTTGGTGTGCATTATTGTCCAAGGCAACGGTATCATCTGCCAAAAAATTATTCAAATAAGACCACTGTAGCATATAGCTGCCATAGAAATTAAGCGTTCAAAAACCAGTCATTACATAGGAAACTCTTATATTTGACAAGATATCTGCACGGAATTTGGTGTCGATTATTGTCCAAGGCAACGGTACCATCTGCGTAAAAATTGTTCAGATCGGACCACTACAGCATATAGCTGTCATACAAACTGAGCGATGCCCATAGCAAATTGTCGAGAATTTGAGAGCTGCATCAACCTACAATAATTAATCAATGACTGAAATTACTTTAAAATAGAAAAAAATTAAAGAAAAAATAGTCAATTTTTCAGAAAATATATTCCATCTAACCTCACAAGATTTGTTGAAAATAACACGAAACATGAAAACCCACTAAGAGTGTGACAAAAACTCTAAATATTGCAGCTGACAACAAATTAAGCACTTCGGCTTGTCTCGTGCCCCCCAAAAGCTTTTAATATTACCAATCTAGCAATCATTAGTAGTAATATTGGAGCATTATGTCTTTAATTATTCAATTTGTTGTGAGTGTTTTTCAAACCAAGGACATCTCCTAGGCATCTTCGGTTACACTTGGAGACCCAAACGTTGCATTGTTTTGGCAGCTTTGGCATTAGGTGCTTGGTACGTACCGTCCGTGTACGTAAGTGGAACGCGCCTCGGGTTGTTGCTGTGGTTATGTGAGTTGTTTTGGTCGATTTTGCGTTTTGTTGATCCATTTCATATTATTGTTTGGATATTCAACGTTATGAGTTTACAAAAAGGCTTAACCTAGCAACCGAATATTAATTCGATGTACAAAGTGCACTAAACAGCAATGCTTAACCCAGTTGCGGGCTGCTGATCAATTAGAAACATACATACATACATATGTACAAACATGCAAGCGAATGGACACCTGAAACAACACGCAGGCATAACGGTGCATGAGTAGATTGTACTGCATAGAAAATGATTATTTTTTAGAAAATTACTTTTTTTTGAAAAATTTTTAGCAGAAAAAAAAATATTTTTTTTTTATTTTAGAAAATTTTCGAAAATTTGTTTTTTTATTTTAGAAAATTTTGGAACAAAATTTTTTTTTATAAAAATGAGTTTTCATAAAAACAGCAACAAACACAGCAAGCCATAGCAACAAGCCGGACAGGCGGCAGGCAAGCAAACTGTGCTTTGGGTTAGAGATATACATATGTATGTATGTATGTTTGCTACATATGGTCGCCTTGCAACAGCTGCTTGGCCATTTGTATCAATAAAATACAAAACAATAAAATTTTAACGGTATGCATGTTTGTATGTATTTATTTGAGCTATTTGTTTTGGTCTTTTGAATGGCGTTCCAAACAAAGCCAAAAGTAGGCGCCAAAGCTCCTGTGCAGCAAAACAATGCACTGCACACACACACATATATATATAAACAAAAATAAACACACACATGCATTAACAAATGTGCGTGTGTGCACAAAAAGTTCAAGGATATTATGTTACATAATCAAGACAAGATACAAACTGCTAATGGTTGGCATGTGGCATGTGGCAAGTGGCAAGTGCCAGCGTCGCCTAGCATTTTCTGTGCGTCAAACACTTTCGTAAAGAATTTGCAGTCGCAGCGTGGCAACAAAAAAAATATAAAACAAATTTCAATACAAAAACAAAAACAATCAAAAACTGCTACGACAATAACAAACGGCAGCAAAGTGTGTGCAACTATTTTTGTGTTGTTCCATGTTGCCGTGTGGTTGCTGCGTTGCTGTGTCGTCGCTGTGCTATGGTCGGTGTCAGTTGGTGTCGCTTTGGTGCATTGAAATGCTCCAGTGTTGTCCTGTTGCCATTGATACCGTTGTTATACGAGGCTTTGAGCCGCGTAAACAAACTGCCACAAATGCTTCGGAAACTTATTTGTCTTGGTCTCCTTATGAATATAAACAAAGTGCAGTTAATTGATTTTACAGATTTATGTACATGATTAGATAGCGACTTAAGTGTTTGTATGTGTGTCAGTGTGTGTTTCATACGCGTGCAGTTTGTATCTTGAGCTTACATCATCTTTGGTTATTTATATCGCGATTGTTATTATTGTAATTGATTAAATTCTATATATGTCAACAAAAAGAGGGGAAATTGGTTAAGTTCTACTTAAAAAAGGTTTTTTACTGAGAGAGGAAGTATTGATTAAGTTAACCGGAACTTAACTACCTGATGAGGTGTCGATAGCGAAGCCCAAAGTCCGTTAAAATTCGAGTCCTGCCAAATTAACCTAACCTAAATGATAGAAGGTTGCTAACCAGACATTGTTAAAACGGCGCTTAAATTATCTTTACTCTCTAAAAATCGAGTAGCATTCTCTTAACTTTCTTAGATAACTTACCTTAATTTGATTAGCCGACGTTATTCTTTTTCTTCTCCCAAATTCAACTATATAGGACAAATGAAGACTCTAATAAAACTTTGTTAAAATCTATTTCATCGTAGCATACTCGATGCTTTATAAATTTTCAATTTTAATTTGTCAAAGGTTTCAAGTCAATGCTATAAGAAGGACATTTACTTATTCCTTTGATTTGTCCAAGAATTCTAGAGAGTAGAGGATTCTTAATATGAAAAATCGGTATATTATTTAATTCATCAATAAGTTGTTGTTATAGTGGCAAAAATATGTTCCAAGATTTTGGAGAAATTGATCAGAGTTAGCAGAAAATGTTATGAAATGCCGGAATACTTTACCGGAAAGTATTTTAAATACAAGGTTGGTCCATTTCGAGGTTCCCTACTTTCTTAAAGATAAACTTCTGGAAGAAACTTCAAATTGAATAGCGAATATTATTCGAAAGAACATTCTTTGGCATTTATTTTTGAAGAAATATGCACAGATGACAGCTCTTGATTCTCTTCAGGTTGGTCTTTGTTTACCTTATCGCTGCTGAACAAAATTTGCTCGCAAAACGTTGGTTCTTCTTTCGTTTCGCTTTATGGGCTAATGAAACCATAAAGCGAAACGAGATCGCTTGGGAAGGTCGAGCGGCTTCAGTTCTTGCACAAGCTGTATTTTCAATTTAAGACCTCGAGGTAAAATGCACAACAACTTACCTCATATCATACCCATATTCTCAAGTATTACTATCTTGTTTTCAGAACACTTATTACAGACAGTATAAATCCAATTTAGGTTTGGAGAATTACAGTTCAGATCGCATATGATCTTTCTAGTTTCTTACTTACAACTTCAAACATACTTCTGAAAATTAGTAGGATTCTTGTAACCTGAAAGGCTCTGGAACGTAATTTCTTCAAGGAATGTTAACAGAAAACTTTTCCAAAAATGTTTCAATCTCTTGCAACAACAATAAATTCATGATATCTGCCTCGCTAATGTTACAAAGAGCTCAGAAGGAAGTCATTGACAAGGTCAGATCATTTTTTTTAACACCGAAAGGCACTTTAAAGTCATACGTTTGCTTTTAAAAGCTTCAAATTTTTGCTCTTCAAATTAAATTTCAGCAAAAACTAAAAAATATTATTTTTTCGAATTTTTGCTACACCCTGTACTATACTACAAACTATGCTGATAACATAACAGGACAACTGAAGCATTTAAATATGAAATAACCAAAACCACAAAATTAAAAATAAATGTTTTGTACAGATAGTACATACATACATATGTATTTATATATGTACATACATATGTACACAAGTAGATATATTTTTATTATATTTGTTTCTTCAGACACTTGCTGCGAATAAAATAAGCCTTCTTATATTTAAAATGTACAGTTGACAATTTTATTTCTTGCAACTTGCTTGATAGGCTTTACATACATACATACATACATATGTGTGTATGTGAGTATTTTTGAAGTATTTGCACTTTACTTGCCAGGCAACAGAAAAAATCGAAAATACAATATAAGCAACAACAACCACACTGTAGTGAAAAAATAACCAAAATGTAAAAGAGCACACGAACGTCAAATAATGCTAAAAGAAACAGCAAAAACAACAAATAAATAAATAAAATGCGAATTAAGCTGATAAAGCTGGAATTTGATTAACCTTTTTATTTGCATTCTGGTGTTGCAATTCGACTTTATTTGAGGTGTAAATAAATGAAGCGAAAGAAAATGCATCGAACATATGCATGTGTGTGTGTGTGTGTCGCCTGTAAGAAAGTAAATAGCATAGGTGGCGCCAATGTACAAATATATGGCAACATTGTAGGTAGCTGCTAACTTGTGGATTTGGTTAAAGTTAAAAGAATTGAAAAAAAACTAAAAATTAAAAAAAAAATTAAAATTAAAAAAAAAAAAAAATTTAATTAAAAAAAAAAATTTAATTAAAAAAAAAAAAATTTAATTAAAAAAAAAAAATTAAGATTAAAAAACAAAAAAACTAAAAATAAAAAGAAACTCAAAATTATAAAAAAATAATTAAAACTTTATACAGGAGGCGTAAAAAGTTTTACAGTGGTGTAAAAAATTCATAATTATTTAATAAAAAAACTAATTTTAAACGCTTATTTTTTTATGAAAAATAAATTTGAATTTTGAAATAAAATAAAAACCGAAATAATATTTTTTGCCACAAAATTCCGTCTTTTAACTATAAATTTATATTTATTTTTTCGTGGTCTATTTTTTTTTGCATTTTTCAAAATTTTAATTATCCATTTAAAATATTTTGGAAAAAATCTTAGAATATTTTTTCAATTATGTGCAACCATATTTTGAGAATCTTTAAACTCAGGAAATTTAAAAAAATATAATTCTGTCCTCCTAAAAATATTTTTTATATAATTTTTTATACCAAAAAAATTTCTATTAAAAAAAAATTTTATTAAAAAAAAATTATTAAAAAAAAATTATTAAAAAAAATTATTAAAAAAAATTATTAAAAAAAAATTATTAAAAAAAATTTTTTTTTTAAATTATTTTAAAAAATTTTTGATTATTTTTTTTTTTTTTAATTTTTTATGTAAAATAAATTTTATTTGTATTTTTTTTTTATACCAAAAGAAAAATTATTTTGCTTTCACCAAATATATTGGGGAGTCATCCATTTTAGGCAACAGCAGGCATTTTATATACATATGTATGTAGATACGACTGAATGCAAACAGATCATGTACATATTTTTATTTACTATACATATAAAGGTAGATACTTCTGTCTGCGCTTATTTCACTGATCTCGAACAGCGTTCTAGTTTTTCAACTTTTGTCTAGAACGCACTCGTCGCCTTTATTTACTATTAATTAAGCACACAATTGTTGAATTTCATACAACTTTTATGACAATTTCAATTTTACACCTGTCAATTGTAGTTGCCAGGTTTTTTGAAACTCGTTTCACTAAGAAATGCATACAAATATCAACATGTTTATGAGTGTCTACTATAGGAACTATGAGGTGACTGCTTGGGCGGGGTGTGGTGTGTGCGCAATTAAAACAAAGCGCATCAGGTCAACTTATTAAAGCCTACAGTCTGTTGTATGCACAAAAACAGCTTATTTTTGAAATACATACACACATACAAATATATACATATGTCTGTATGTTTCCACATACTAATCGAACAACTCTCGACTTTTGACACTTGGACGTCGGAGTTGTCAGGCGAGAAGTTAAGTTGAGTGCTCGAACTGCTCGAAGATTTAATTTTTCACATTAACTCGTAAACAATCTTACACACACACACATACACGCACACTACAAAGTATACATTCATTTGTCAGGTTTTCTGTTTGCGTTTTATTTTTGCTGAAATTGAATGCAACACCAATTTGTTTAAAATCTCAATCTGAACTGTTTAATTCATGTAAATTGTATTTACAAAACAACAAAGAAACCCACACACACACGCGCGCACAAGCACTCACGCTTCGCGAAAAGATTAACAAAGCAGCGCCAGTGTGGTTAATGGGAAGCCATTAATACGCAAATCAGTGCATTCACTTTTCGGCGACAAAATTATTATGCGCTCGCATTTAGTAAATTCACTTTTTAAATAATTAGCGCAAAAAGTAATTGCAGACAATTCACTGTCAAAGTTTAAATGAGCAAAACAAAAAAAAAATATATTATTTTTGTTAAATATTTTGTGTATTTGAAGTCACTAATGCAATATTTAGTTGGGTTGTGATTTTTTGTCTTTCATTTATTCAAAATATGACGCAGTTTTCAATCAATTCGCTTCAAACCGGCATAACTAAAAAGATATATATTTTGAAAATTAGTTAAAAAAAATCTGAAAATTATCGACAATTTTTTTTTTTTAATTACCAAAAAATACGAAGTTTTCCAAAGTTTTAAAATATGTAAATTTCAACATTGAAAGCTTTTAAGTCATTTACAAACAAATATAGTACAAACATAAATAAAGAAATTACATTTTTTTATTGTTTTTGTTATGAGTCAGCTTTAAAAAGAAAGCGAATTATAAAAGCTGAGGATCTGGAAAATTTGTCTGTATTTTTTAATTAAGTTTAAAATCTATTTTTTTTAATTCAACACTTAAAAAAATAATTGTAACTAAACTAAAAATGTCAATAAAAAAGTATTAAATTTTATATCTTAAAATCAACATTATTATAAAAAATAATAATAAAATAATAATGAAAAAATAAAAAAAATAATAATAATACAAAAAAATTATGAGAGTATTGTATAAAAATAATAATTATGTATATAAAAAATAATAAAAATATTATCAAAATAATAATAAATATAAAGAATAAACATAATAATAACACAAAATTATAAAAATATAATATAATAGAAATAAAAAAAAATTAATAACAAATTGAAATATAATACATGAATTATTAAAATAAAATTTTCAAAAAAAAATATTAAGTTTTATATCTTAAATTTAACATTATAAAATTTATAAAAAATAATAAAATAAAGGAAAATTAATAAAAAAGTGAAATTTATGCAACAAATAATAATAAAAATAATAAAAATCAAAATTATAAAACAAAAATTTTCTATATACATATGTACATATTTTTGAAATTGTTCATTTTTTTATTTTCATATGTTTTTTGTTAATACTTTTCAATAATTTTTTTAAAATAATTTGCTATATTGTTTAAATTTTTTTTTTTAATATTCAAGAAAACAAATCCAACTTCAAGCATAACAATTCCCAATATTTTTAACTGTGTACTTACATATACATACATACATGCAATTTTTGTGTTATACATAGTAATAATTTTTATAAAAAATAATTTTAATAAATTTTCATCAGAATTTTATTTTTAAAAGAATATTTGTTTACTAAAATATTTTATTATTTTATATATATATTTAAGACTATATTTTTGATAAAATTTCTTTCTTTATCATTTTTTGTTGGCAGATAACCACTGTAGTAGAGAACCACTGTTATAAGGAAACGCAGTGTTGATGGTTCAAAGGTTTAATAAGAACTGTGCAGAATTGAATGTACAATGCAACAAGTAACTCACAATTACAGTTATGACGCTATGATACAAATAATGTCATTTAGAAGGTTGCCATATTAATGATATTAAGATTACAGTGATGATATTAAGATTACAACTTCAACACTTCTTCTTAAGCTTATATATCTACATACTTTTTTAACAAAACTTTAATTTAATCCAAGCATTTTTACAAAATTACAGTGCTTTTGCTTAGACAAAGACTTTGTTAAGATATCGGCAACATTCTTATCTGTGGATACATATTTCAAATTGATTTCATTATTTTCAACTTTTTCACGAATGAAATGATACTTAATATCTATGTGTTTTGTACGCTTGTGGTGAACTGGATTGCGAGCGATATGTTGTGCGCTCATGTTGTCACCATATAGCGTTATTGGTGTTGAGCTTGACCAGCCTATCTCTCTTAATAGTCTGCTAAGGTATATTGCCTCTTTTGCTGCCATTGCTAAGGCTACATATTCAGCCTCAGTGCTGCTTAATGCTGTGATGTTCTGCTTCGTTGAGGACCACGAAAAAGAACTACCTCCTAAGTAAAAGCGTACCCTGTGTACGACTTTCTGTCAGACGAATCGTTTGCCCAATCAGCGTCGGCGAACCCCTTTACGTCTTCACCAGTCTGGCAATATTCAATGGACATGTCGATGGTGCCCGATAAATAACGTAGTATATGCTTAGCTGCTGTCTCGTGCTCAATGTGCGGATCTGTATTGTGCCTGGAAAGTTTGCTTACTGCGTGCAAAATATCTGGCCGACTCAAGACCGCTAAATACATGAGAGAACCGATTAGTGATTGATATTCAGTAGCATTTACCTTCACACAATTTTTGTTTGTGCATCCAACTTGGAACCCAGGGTCAAGTGGTGTTGCTACTGCCCTGCAATGTTGCATACCAAAGGAATCGAGAACTGCTCTGATATACTTCTTCTGGTGCAAAGAAATCGCACCTTTTTCGCCTTTTCGTTGTATTTCCAACCCTAGGAAATAACTTATAGTACCGTAATCGTGCATCTGGAACTTTGCTGCTATCTTCTTCTTAATTTCTGCTATTTCATTTTCGCTGGGACATATGATGATCAAATCATCAACGTAGACTGCTATATAACTATACTGCTCATTGTTGTTGTTCACGTACAAACATGGCTCATGTCTACCCCTTTTGAACCCGATGCTGGTTAAAACTGCGTCTAACGTGCTATTCCAAACACGGCCGGATTGTTTCAATCCATAAATTGCTTTTTGTAGCTTTAACACCTTTTCTGGATACTTCTTGCTGATAAAACCCTCTGGTTGTTTCATGAAAACATTTTCTTCAAGTTTGCTGTTCAAATACGCGTTCGATATATCAATATGATGCATGTACAGCTGTTTTTCTGCAGCTATCGCAAAAAGCATGCGTATCGTCTCGTAACGTATAACTGGAGAGAACGTCTCCCAGTAGTTGACACCTAATTGTTGCCCACAACCTTTTGCAACTAATCTTGATTTAAACTTATCGATATTTCCGCTGGCGTCTCGCTTAATTCGATAAACCCATTTTGAACCAATGGCTTTTTGTCCCTTCGGTAAATCAACTAACGACCATGTATTATTGGCTATAAGAGCATCATATTCCAACTGCATGGATTTTCGCCATTCAACTGCATGTTGACCACTCAATGCTTCCGTTGGACTTTGAGGCGTTTCCTCATCTTCCGTATAGTTTACATTTAAAAGTTGAAACTGCTTCTTTGGCCTGCCTGGTTGACCTGTTCGAATATGTTTTGGTCTACCACGCCCACGTTTTGGTAACTCATCTTGTTCTGAACTTGGTGCACTCTGCTCTGCTTCAGAATCACTTGCTGTGGCAAACTCATCCTCCTCATCGTCGAAGTCGCTTCTCATTTCACGCTCGCCTACATTTTCAGTTGCTGACTGCTCGTTTTCTGGAGACTTAAGACGAATGATGTTTGTCGCGAAATCACTATTGCATTGTGATGAACTATTTTCTGAAGTGATGCTCGTATTAAACTCGCCTTCAATGAATTTAACGTCGCGCCTTGCTACTATAATACGCCGCTGTTGATCATATAAACGATATGCTTTTGCTGTATTGGAGTAACCAACAAAAATATACTCCTTGCCTTTCGCATCGAATTTGCCTTTGTTTGTTTTGTCTAGTGCAAATGCACGTGACCCGAAAATACGAAGATGCTTTACTGATGGTTTACGCTGCTTCCACACCTCAAATGGAGTACGAGAATTCAATGCCTTCGTTGGGCATCTATTTCGTAAATACACTGCGGTTTGTACCGCTTCAGCCCACAAAAATTGACCAAGATTTGCGTGAATTAATAAGCTTTTGGCCATTTCGACTATGGTTCGGTTAGCTCGCTCCGCAACACCATTTTGCTGGGGTGTATACGGGACGGTCAACTCCCTCTTTATACCACAACTTTTCAAAAAATTATCGAATTCACTGTTTATATATTCTTTGCCATTATCACTTCGTATGGCTTTTATCTTACAGTCCATTTGGCATTCAACATAACTTTTAAAATTTCTAAATTTTTCAAAAACTTCACTTTTGGCCTTCATAAAGTATACAAATGTCTTTCTAGAAAAATCGTCTATAAATGTAACAAAAAATCGATTACCACCTAGCGATTTAACATTCATAGGCCCACACACATCTGTATGCACAAGTTCAAGTACTTTCTTCGTTGAACGCTCAGTCTTTTGTACAAACGGTAATGCACAAATTTTCGCTTTATTGCACGTATCGCAATTCACTTGTTTTGGTATACCCTTTAATTTCATACCATGGACTAACTCTTTTTCACTGAGTTCACGTAAATTTTTAAAATTCAAGTGTCCGTATCTGTTGTGCCACATTGTAACTTGCGAGTTAGTTAACATATTCACAACACCAACAACTCTTTTTCAATATATAAATATAAGTCATTTATTCGTTTTGCTTTTAACACTAATTGTTTTTTTTATTTTTCACTAAAGCCGTTTCTTTTTCGAACATAGTGTAATTTCCGAACTGCGCTGCTTTACTCACTGACACAAAATTCATGCGTAGCGCTGGTACATATAAAACGTTTTGTAGTTCTATTTTGCCTTTTTCACTTTGCAATAACACAGTACCTATACCGTATGACTCAACATATTGATCAGCTGCTAACATTATTTTTGCTTCTTTCTTTTTAAACGAAATAAACAAACTTTTATTACAACACATATGAGAGGTAGCGCCACTGTCGATGCACCAAATATTTTTCTTCTGCTTTTCATCAATGCTTCCAAGAATTAAGCAGTTTGATGTTTCTTCATATTCACTTTGATTATTGCTTACTTTGTTTAAACTTCGGCATTCACTTGCCCGATGACCCGATCGTTGACAATTGAAGCATTTGCCCTTAAATTTGAATTTCTTTTGCTTCTTCACTTCTTTCGTCGCATCGCTTTGCCAATCGTGTGTTCTAACGCTGCTTAGTTGCTTTTGCGCTGCATGTGTGCTTTTGTTTGCGCATGCATACACTGCTTGCATGTCCTCTCTTTCATTTCGTTCTTGCCTACGCGTACCTTCTTCTAGAATTTTTGCTTTGACTGTGTCAAAAGTTGGCAATTCGTCGCGCGTCTCAATTGCTACAACAAAAGTTTCCCACGAGCTAGGAAGACTTGACAACAACATTATGGCTTTCAAATCGTCCGCTATTTGTATGTTCAATTCCGTTAGTTTGTCGACCGTTTCGACGAACAACTGTAGATATTGAATCACGCTATCATATTGCTGCATATTCAAACGCAACAATTTTTGATATAACTGCACTTTTCTAATTGGACCAACTGGCATATGAATTTGCCTCAATTTTTGCCATGCTTCTGATGCCGTTTTGCATGATTTTATATGCAATAACTGCGTCGGTTTCACATTAAGGAACAAGCATGCCAACGCTTTTTGGTCTGCTGTATTCCATTTTTGCACTTCTTGAGGCGTTGCCTCCTCTGGTTTTTCATCACTAATCACGTACCACAAATCTGTGGTAATTAGCACACTGCGCACAGATACCGACCAGACGTCGTAATTGTCTTCTGCAAGTTTTTCGATTTGCAGAGACAAACTCATTTTAAAAACGTATTTAAAAACCGCGCACACACGAAATTGAACTTTAGTTAATATTTCACTTGAGTTAGTATTTCTCTTTACATAACTCGCAACTGTCCCGCTATAACAAATGGTGCCCTATGCGTTTTGTCCTGGGCCCATAACCATTGTTGGCAGATAACCACTGTAGTAGAGAACCACTGTTATAAGGAAACGCAGTGTTGATGGTTCAAAGGTTTAATAAGAACTGTGCAGAATTGAATGTACAATGCAACAAGTAACTCACAATTACAGTTATGACGCTATGATACAAATAATGTCATTTAGAAGGTTGCCATATTAATGATATTAAGATTACAGTGATGATATTAAGATTACAACTTCAACATTTTTATATAAAACATATTTTAATAAAATTTCCCTAAGTCGATTTTTTTCTTCTTTATAAAAAAATATTTTTGGTAAATTTTCATCCTTTCCAGGAAATTTTTTTATTAAAATATTTTATTATTTAACATTATATATTTTTAATTGTTATATTCATTTCTATAAAAAAATGTTCTTGTTAATTTTTTCAAAAAAAAAGTTTATTTAAAATATTTTAAGTTTTACACTAAAAATATTGTTATTCTTATTTAAATTTATATATATTATTTATATTTCATAAATTTCCTTTCTTTACCAGAAATTTATTCTTAAAAATTTTATTAAAAAAATATATGTAAATGATATAAAATACTAATTTAGTAAAATATTTCAATTTAAAAAATAAAAATTCTATTAATTTCTTTATATTTATTTAATATATTATATTGTATATACTTTAACATAAAAACTAATAAATTTTATTTTTTTTTGCTTTACAGAGAACTACAAGATGGCACATTAAAAGATAACAATCTTATGGATGGCTCCAGAATTATATTGATACCAAATGTAGAGACCGGCTTACTGGTAAGTGAAAAAGAAACTTTTAAGTCAAAAACAAAAATAAAATTCATGAAAAGTGTAATTATGAGCAAATGAGGGTTGAAAATGAAATCAACGTTGACATAAAGGGAACAGTCAACCACGAAATAAATCTCTAAAAAAAATATCATCAAAATATTTTTAATAAAAGTAAGATACTTTTCAGATAGAAAGCTAAATGTTTGATCAAAAAATTTCAAAAAATATATATATTGATAAAATTATACTTGAACATCATACGTAATGAGCTATCAGAGCAAATGACTTTTTGTAATATTAGATTTAATGTATCTAAACCTCAGTTTAATGATTTTGTATATCAGGCCAAGTGAGTTTATTATACTGAATTTCAAAGCTGATAAATTTACACTCTGAATTTATATATTAGTAGAAAACAAACAAAAAATAAATAAATTAATTAAAAATTTGAGAAAAATCCAAATCAAAAAAATAATATTTTTTTAAATTATTTTTAATAAAAAAACATTTCCGATTTTTTGCGAAAAAATTGTGTAAATTCCATCTATAGCTAAAATTAACAAGTAAAATAATTTAAATTTTAAACATTTACTTGAATTCGATTATGTACATATATTAATGTACTAAAAATATTTTTTTTGTTTTTTTCTTTTATTTTTTAATTTTTTTCTATAACTTTTCTTTTAATTTTAAATTTTGTTATTATTTTTTTTAATTTCAAATTTTGTTTTTATTTTTTTTTAAATTTCAAATTTTGTTTTTATTATTTTTAATTATTTTTTATTTGTTTTTATTTTTTTTTTTATTTTTTTTTATTTCAAATTTTGTTTTTATTTTTTTTTTATTTCAAATTTTGTTTTAATTTTTTTTTATTTTTTATATAATTTTTTATATATTTTTTTTTTAATTTTCATTAATTTTTGTTATTTATTTTTTAAATTTTTTAAAATTTTTTTTAAATTTATTTTTTGATTTTTAGCGAGCACTTTATTCAAATTTCAATGATAAAATCGATATTGACAAAGAAAATAATTTTCTTGCAGCAAAAATTGTTAAATTTTTTCGAATACATATTATATTTTTTCATAAAAAATAATGAAAGTACAGTCTGTAACAAAACTGTAGTCAACTTTAGTCTGGAAATACTAGAAATTTATACATTTTCTAACGCTGACCTCAAACAAAGCAAGTTTATTATAAATCAATTGGCAACTAATTGCAATATTCAAAGTAAATTTGCCGATTTTTTATAAATAAAATACAATAAAATAATTTAAATGTATAATTGAAGCACTTGTACAAGTATATCTACATATGTACATACATGCATTTACATGACAAAGACTCATCGGCATGTTTATTAATTCCACTAAGTTAAAACTTGTTAAGTTCGGTTGCCTTTCTATACAACATACGCACACACCTGACTTGTTTTTGTTGTTATGCATTTTTCACCAGCACCGCCTTTGTTCAAAAAAGCGAAACTCGCTGCGAGTAATGGCAAATTTTTAACCAAAATTTCAACAATTTCATTTTAGTCAGACCTGCTTGACGACCTCGCCATAGCGACTACAACAACACACAAAACAAAACAAAAAAACCAAAATACCAAAAAGGCAAAAAAAACGTATTTTGAATTAAATTTCAATTAACTACAACAAAGCTATGAGTGAAACGCATGTTAAAAAGTTCGAATTCGAAATTAAAACCCACCAACACACTCACCTTCGCACATACATACATACAAACATACATACATAAGTACGTGTGTGTGTATCTATTTCGTACTTGACACCAGTAAATCCAGCGCGTGTGCTTAAATAGCTTTTTTTTAGTCAAAAGTGTTCGCACAGCAATTTTAGTGTTTTATTTAACATACATATCTACATATGTACATGTGTATGTGTGTATGTTTGCATGCGTTAAATTTATATCAATATCAAAAGCCAAAAACAAACACGCTACGCGACAACGCCGCAACGCTTTGGGTGATTTGCTGATCACTTTTCCGCTGATGACGTTGAGGGCGTTCGTTTGTGCGCAGCCGCACACGGCTAATTCGAGCGCAGCGCTTGACTTGGCTTACAGCGCGTCCGCCGCATATGCAGACTGCAGGCCTGGTGTGAAATCCACCGGTAGCCGTCGCACAAGTCTTTGTGCGCTGACATAATCGCCTTTGTCGGCCGACAGCGGTGTTGTTGATGGCTTGCCAAAGAGGCTTGTTGGCGTGCGTCTGCTGCTCCGACAATAGCATACATGTGTTTGTATGTTTACCAACGCGACGGCTCTGCAGTGGCTTGACAACTGGTCGCTTGAGCTCTTGTTTAGCCAGTTCTCGTGCTCACTCGTGAGTGAGTAGTTTTGTCGTTGAGTTTTGCATTGTATTCTGTTGTTGTATAGTTTTTATAATTTTTCGAAATTTAATATGACGCTCACTTGTTGTTGCTTTATGTTGTAGTAACGCACCTATAACCGTATTCTTTGTTTGATAAAAAACGCCTGCAAAGTATGTCAACTAGACAACATTGCTGATAACCTTACTTAAACTTGCTTAAGCGAAAAATTCACTATTGTGATAAAAAAAAAGAAGAGATAGAGTCGATAAATGAATATTTGCCATACATATGAGTATGTACCAAGCATATGGTTATGTATATAATGCTTTAAATGTGTAATAAGAAAGCTCATACTACTCATACTGTTCGAGAGCTTTTTGAAGCTTTCATTCATTGTTGTAATAAAAAAAAAAATATTTTTAGTTAAAGGAATATATGCCATACATATGAGAATTTACATATATGTAGTTGTGTGTAATGCTTCATATGTGTAGTTAAAAAAGCTCTTACTCCTCGGGAGCTTTTTGAAGCTTTCATGAAAAACTACATCAAAACATTCTAAATTATTTTTTGTGGAAACTTATTTCTGGGAGCTTTTTCATGTTTTTGCGCTGAGCTTTTTTTAAACTTTCAAAAGATTGAACTTTCATGTAAAACTTCTTTAAGAAATCTTAAATTAAATTTAAATAAAACGTTTTTCCTGTCGAAAATAATAACATTAAAAAGCTTTTTACAGCTTTATTAAAAAAACTGCTTAAAAACAACACTATTTTATTACTTCCGAATTTTTTATAGTTACACACAAAGCTTTTTAAACTTTCACTAAAGCATTTGGCCTGTGCGTGATTTAAATAATACATTTCCTTGTTATAGAAAGTCTTTAAGAGCTTGAGCTTTTTGGAGCTTTCGCTTTAAAATTTTAAGAAACACCTAAAATCATTCTCGTGAGTATTTAATTTCAGAAAATTCTCGATGCTTTCAGCAAAGCTGTTTGCTTACTATCTATTTTGTTGATATCTCAAGTTAATGGAGAGCTTTTTGAGCTTACTGCTGGTTACATATCACGTTATATTCGATGTATATACATATATAAGTAATTTCGATAACTAATTATACTAAAGATTTATTTAATGTTAAAAAGATACTTACTCGAAAGTAAATGTCTGGAAATTTAACAAACTTTAAAGCTCCCCATGCATATATGATAATCGCGGTTTCCTTGAACCGTAAAATTTTCCTCAGACATCTTACAACTTACTAATCATTTCATCTTTCTTAACCGTAGAAATGACCTAAAGAGTAGATTATAACACCGCTACTCCAGTTTCTCACTTGAACACCGTTAGCTTTAAAAAGTGCAAGCCTTTCTCTGGTCTTCTTTGCAGTAAAAGCTACTAACTGTTGCCGTGTCACGTGTCTACCAAGAGTCGTAGAGGGTAAACAGCTGGAAAACCGTTTACTGTCAGTCGACTTTCAACGTGTTTACAACAGTTTTCTCTATTGTCTAAGTCAAACGCAGCTCGCAGTTCGCGGCTCCGCACGTCAAAGACACGCCATAAACTGGAGCAAACTGTTAACGCTACGATTACCCAATTCTTCTGCTGCGGTTTCTTTGCCGGTTTCTCCAGCCACAATAGTCATCTTCAGTTGGTTCTCTAACAGCGCATGCGGCTATAATTTGCTCTTTGCCGTTGCTTCGTGCTTTTTACAGTACGAAACATGCGCTTTCGTAACACCGTTTCTGGCACAACTAACTGCTCGTCGCTCGAGTAGCGAGTAGCGTGTTACTCCATATCGGTGGGAAGCGTTTCTTTGACTGGGAGTAAAACAACAACAATTGTTGTAATATGATTGTGCATAAACGTTTTTGTTTTTATTGCTATTGCCATTGCTATTTTTATTGCCTCCAATCATTGCTCTTGTGTGTGCGTTTGCCTTCGCCTCTTACTTTGACGCTGCTGCTACCGTAAAACGTTTAAGAATTCTTCATTCTCAACGCCGTCTGTCTTCACTCTTCCCTCTTGTCTTCTACACTTTTGCTAGTGTTCTTTTTGTCACTTCCTCTAACTACTCTTGATGGTTTACTCACCTAGTGTACTTCTAAATACATATACCCACAAACATATCTAAAAATATACCCACTAATATACCTAAAAATATACCCATATACATACAAATATATATATACATATATATGTACATATATGATTTCGTGATTTTTGTCTTTAATGATGTTTGACTTTTATTGTTGCAATTGGTTTGTTGTTGCTGATAATGTGATTTTGTGATTTGTTCTTGCTTCTCTTTGACCGAATTTCCGAGATAATATCGTCACGGGCATACGTTTGCTTTGTATTGGGGACAATAACGGTGTTTGGTTTGGTTCTTGGTAACTTAACGCGCATATCTCGTTTAATTGTATGAATTTCAATTCGACATTTACTTCTTTTTTACCTTTTGTTCTATCTCTTCTACCAATTGTCTTTTTAACTGCTAATGTTATTCTCTCCAGCACCGTTGCTTATGTGTAGAGAAACTGCTAGGTTTCGGTGCATGTAGACACAGCTGTTACGCCAGCCTATTGGATACACCATTTTCGTGGAATATTTGCATGACATTTACATTAATCAACGACGGGTTGGACTTTATTTGGTGATTAATGCTTAGGTATCTACTCATGCATGTATGTAGGTGTAAGTGTATATGGAATGCGAAAGAAATTCTAATTCTTGCCACCAAACTCAGTTTTATGTAGTCAAAGTTGTAAAGAACGATGTACTCAGTAAACTTACATACACCATCATAGTCTTTAGAAGACCTCATATGTCTCAAAATGTTCAGTATTGCCAAGAAATGCCTTTTGTTCCAGCCTCAATAGCCGAAGAAAGAACATAATTGGTGAAACTCTTTTAAAAACTTGGGTTTGAAGGGAGTATGGACTCGAAAAAGATAAAAAACCTTCCAAGAGAGATACGAAAAATTATCCTAACCCACTCCTGTAAGCTTGTGAAATCAAATATAAGTAATACAAAAGGAAAGAATATAATCAGATTGATGGACTATTGTAAAAAAACTGACCTTAAACATGTTCACCACCAATCAACCCGTCGCTCAATTACTCCGAAATTTGTCTCAGCAATCCTTGATTCAAAGTACCCACTTAGATTAATTTTGCTATGCCGAAAAAAGCGGGACCTGGATACAGGGTAGCATATGTAAATCTCTCAATGAGAAAAATGGAACGCCACCCTGAAGTAATGCAAAGCGGTTCCAATGTGGGCTACGGTTCTTTAGAGAGGGGTTTTAGTGACCTGCAAATGGTACATAGCGTTGCTGTGACGACAGCTCTGATGACGCAGAAGGCCTTACCCACAAAAAAATATGTGTATACGCGAACTAGTCACTCCGGTTTTGAGATATTGATCTGAAATTTTGCACTCGTTCTTCTCTGACTGATCAAAATCAAGTGCTTATATGGAAAACTTTTTTATTTGACCAAATATCTTCACGAAATTTGGCATAACCTATGGCACAAAGCAACACCACAATCTTAAAACATATTGCTCAGATCGGTCCACTATAACATGTACATATGTAGCTGCCGTACAAACTGATCGATCGAAATCAAGATTTTTTTATACTCTTTTACGCTATAAAAAATTCACTTGTGAAGGGTTTTAGAGCTTCGCTGCAACCGACGTTAATATTTTTTGGTTTTCGAATTATAGTCTCGAACCAATGTTCACAAATAGTTTACCTGGGATCATTTCAACATTAAACGCAGACTTCTATGTATGAAAATTCGGGTCCGGGATTTTTTTTTATATATGTTTTTGTTTATAAAGACACCTTTTACAATTTTAAAGAATCACTAGTATTTGAGAAAAATTAAAGATTTTCAATCAACCCAAATTTCTTGACTATTATTGTGTAGGTGTGTGTCTTGGCTAACTATTTGGTATGCCTAAAAAGTTCTACACCATATATGTTCTTTTGATAAAGATATCTTCTAAAGTTTTATACACTCACAAAAATTTTAGAAAATTTAAAGATTTTCAATCAACCCAAATTACTTGACTATTATTGTGTAGGTATGTGTCTTGGCTAACTATTTGGCATACATACCCAAAAAGTTCCACACTTTAATACTAATCCCTCTAACTTAATGTAGTTTGGATTATTGAAAGAAATTGAAGTAAAACTAAAAATAATAAAAAAAATTCAAAAATCCAATCCAAAATTGCCGTCTTCAGAAAAAATACATTTTTACTATATAATCATCAGTCTAAGGAGAGGGAGACACTTTTACAAAGCAATTTCTAACCAAGTATGTAATATCTTCTAATAAACGAATATTTTCGCTCTTTATAGTATTGTAATTATAGAAATCCGCTATGCGCTTTGTTTTCACATATTTACATAGCACAAACTTACATACAAAGAATTTGAATCAAAACAGGAGCACGCCCACAATATACCAAATATATTCTTAAATGTGCTTGCTCTCAACTGCTTCAACCGGAATATTTGTATGCAAATATATTATTAGAGTATTGCCAACAGTACACACTTGCAAATATCAATGAGACACAGACACTTTGTGGCATCAAATGCAAATCATATATACCGTTGCTTGCAGTTATTAATCATTTAAGCACTCATATAGATATATAGTATATATAGAGGTGATATATACTACATATTATTGTGTATGTGCTGACTGAGTGCTCACAAAAATAGCTAAGCAGTTTGCTAAAAATAAATTTATACTCTAGAGATTTGCATATTATTTACATGCAGTGTACATCTGTGCCTACACTGGATGTTTGTGTGTATGTATGTTTGTATGAATGCCAATCATCATCACCATATTGAGATCAACGTTGACGCATTCCCCTGTCATCTAGCTAATTCTGCCTTTCTTTTCGATTCTTCTGGAGAAAATATGAAGCGACACCAATTTGAAATGTCTAAAAATGGGATTGCAGTTGACATTTTTAAAATATATGTATGGGCGTGTGTGTGTAACACTACGTGTTTTTGTTTAAGGTTGACACATGTGCGGAGCGATTAATGGTTAAAAATGTGAAGAAATAAATATAAATTAAAAAATTTTAATTTTTTTGTTTTGTTTTTGTGGTGTGTGTTTTTCGGTTTACTTTGCAACAAAAATATTTTATATATTTTTTTCTTTAAAGATTACAAGTTATCCAAAAATAAATTAAATAATATTTAAACTACTATTGAACGCCACAATTTTTATTATAAAATATTTTATTTTTAATGTTTGAAAGAAAAATGTTTGAAAAAAATAAAAAAAAAATATTTATAATTTTTTTGTTCTTGTTTTTTTAAATTTAAATAATTTTCTTATAAATATTTACTTGTATATATTTTTTTGTTTTATTTAATTTTTAATAAAATATTTTTTTTTTAAGTATAAATTATTATAAAGTCATTATTATTTTTAAATCTTTTTTTTTATTAATTTTGTTTTGATTTTTACTTAATTGTTAAATGCATTGCATTCGATTTTTAATTTTTTTTTTCGTTTTATTTTTTTAATATAATTTGTTATAAAGTTTATAAAATTATTAGTTATTATTTTTTAATTTTTTTCTTTAATTAACTTTCTATAATTTTGTTTTTGATTTTTTGTATAAATTGTTATAAAGTTTATACAATTATTAATTGTTTTTTTTTTTAACTTTTATCGTTCATTTTGTTTTTAATTTTTTAGTTAATTTTTTAGTTAATTTTAATTTTTTATAATTTTTGCTCTACTTTTGTTTCTACTTTTTACTTTTTTTTGCTTTAATATATTATTTTTAGCTAAATCTTAATGAAATTTTTAATTTAAATTCAATTTTTAATTATTATTTTTTATTTCTTATTTTATTTTTATATTGTTGAAAATTTGAAAATGAAATTTTAACTAAATTTTTTTTAATTATAAGTTTTAAATGTGGGTATTTTTTATTATAATTTTTTAATCATTATTATTTTTTGGAAGTGTAATAATTTTTTTAATTATGATTAAATTTTTTTTTATTTTTTATAATTTTTTACTATACTTTTGTTTCTAATTTTTACTTTTTTATGGCTTTAATGTATTATTTTTAGCTAAATCTTAATGAAATTTTTAATTTAAATTCAATTTTTAATTATTATTTTTTATTTCTTATTTTATTTTTATATTGTTGAAAATTTTAAAATGAAATTTTAACTAATTTTTTTTTTAATTATAAGTTTTAAATGTGGATATTTTTTATTATAATTTTTTAATCATTATTATTTTTTGGAAGTGTAATAATTTTTTTAATTATGATTAATTTGCTTAATTATAGTTAACTGTTTATAATTTTAATTGAGATTTGTCCGAATCGTGTATACTATTTTAATTACTAATATTTTTTTATAATTTTAATTAGTTTTTTTTTTAATTATAATAAATTTTTTTAATTGTAATTAACTGTTTATAATTTTAATTGAGATTTGTCCGAATCGTGTATAATATTTTAATTGCTAATATTTTTTATAATTTTAATTATTTCTTTTTAATTGTGATTAATTTGTTTAATTATAATTAATTTTTTATAATTTTAATTATTTTTTTAATTATGATTTTATTTAATTTAAATTAACTTTTTTTATTTTCAATTAATGTTTGCTCATTTGTCTGAATTGTGTATAATTTTTTAATTATTTATAAATTTTATAACTATGTATGTTTTTAATTATGATTCAATTGTTTAATTATAATTAATATTTTTTAATTTTATTTTATTTTTTTAATAAAAGTAAGTCTAATTGCTATTAAATTCTTAATAATTGCTAATTTTATTTAATTATTTTTAATTTTATTTAATTACTATTAATTTTTTTTATAATTTTTGCTAGAAAAACTGTTTTTTACATACAGTACATTTTGAATGAACTTTTGTGGTTTTGGTTCACTGTTCATCTTCAGTTTAATTTTTTGACTTCTTCATATTTTGCTTAAATTTTCTGTTTCGCATTTCTCGCATGATTTTCAACTTGGGCGTGTGATTTAGATGGACATTGGCTGCTAGGAATTGCGTTGCAATTATCTCTTATTGTTATTAACTTAATTATTGTTGTTTTTTTTTGTTTTTGTGTAGCGCAGCCCAATTTATTGACTTCGCTTAAATACTCGCAGCAATTTCCGTTCATTAAATCGAGCCAAATTCCTGAAGTTCTTGTCGCCTGTCCCGTTTTCTCTCTTCATCTGCACATACTTCATCGATTTTCCATCCACCCTCAAACGTGGGCGCCTACTCTTGCGCTTGCATCAGCAAAACAGCAGCAACAACAATTTAGTGGGCTGCTTGGCGTCAACTGTTGGTGCGAGTCATCCAGCTGACAAATAAAGAATCAATTAAGCCAAAAATAACAGCGTCAAAAACGCTCATAACAACAAAGACAAATGCAAATAAAACAAAAACAAACACACAACAAGTGAATAAAAGAATCGACGACAGCAACAATAATTGCAACTGTCTGTCGTGGTCACGCTGTCACCTTACACCGACGCACATACACTCATGCATATTTGCATAAACTTCGGGCTCGCCTCCGATTTTTGGTTTGGTCCGTAATTTTTTTGGCAAATAGATTTATGAAAATTGCTCGCATAGCAGTCTAATTGCGCTGGTAGTGGTGTGGTGCGCTGGCTGCAGCTGCTGTTGGCTGTCGCGATGTTCGTTGTTGTTGTTGATGGTGGCGTTGATGGAGTGAAGGGTGCGATTTTCGTAAGTTTTTTGCGGCACAAAGAAAGCAGCGGCCTTACAAGTGCCTACTCATATTCATATTTCGATGTGCACGAGTATATATGTGAGTATATGTGTTTGTATGTGCGTTTAATGCATTCAAGTACAAAGAATGCAGTCGAGTTGAATTTGAGTTGGACAGTAATAATCAAAAGTAATGCACAGATGACGATGGACAGCAGCAACACACAGCTTCAGCTGCAGCAGCGGTGAAGCCGGCGGCGGCGGCGGTGATGGCCGTCAAGTGCTCAAGTAGCCAGCAGCAATCTGTGCGCGGCGGTAGCAGCACGAGCCAAGACAAAGATTTCAGATTTCAGCTGATGATGACAAAGAATAAAGGGAGCAAGCTTGCTTTTTGCTCGTTTTCGCATATTTTCGTTATTGTTGTAATTGAGTTGTATCTGCTGCTCCGCTTATCTACTCCATTCAACTTTTGTCCGTCCGTGCGTCCGTCTGACTGACTGACTTTGATGCACTTGGCAAATGGCAAATGGTGCACTGGACTCCAACCGCTGCGACACGGGGTCGAAGTCGATTGACGATTACAGCTTAAATGCAATATTAATACATGTTTTAATGGCTCTTTGTTTTGCTTACCACTATAAATACATTTCCGCTCATACAAATACACACATATACATGTATAAGAACAGCTGATGTACTGGCGTTGTTGTTGGTATGGTCAGGAAGCGTGTTGCAACGCATCGTACACTGTGCAGTAGTCTATCTTATATGCTTTTGATGAATTTGAAAAAAATATATATGTATATATCTCAATCCCGAAAACTTTCGGGATCCCGAAATTCTGAAATTTACATTTTATGATCAAATGCCTGAAGTTCATGTTCTGGAAGTGCTGAAGTTCTGAAAGCACTGAACATTTTTATATTTCTTATGGAAAAATTATAAATTTCTTGACCCCGAAAATCTGAAATATCCGTTATTTGGCCAAATATGAATACGAATAACATATAATGAAAATATTTGAATTCGCACCCTGTTTATTTCTCATAAAAGTTTATATATATCTCAATCCCGAAAACTTTGGGGATCCCGAAAATCTGAAATAAGTATGTTATGGTCACTTATGATTACGAATAGCGTATTATGAAGCTGAGTTATAATTTGCTGTATTTTTCGTTGAAAAATTGTAAATTTCTTAATCCCGAAATTCCGAAACATGCCATTTAAGGCGATTTGTATATTTATACTGAAGATATTTGAGTTCAAATCTTTATTTCTAACGAAGTTTCTGTTCAAATTACAGATTCAGGCGTTACAAGCAAAAAAAACCCTGAAATATGCATTTAAGGTCACATACTAATTTTAATAAATATAAATAAGGAGGAAAGCTGAGTTATACTGTCCTTTATTGTCGAAAAATTATAAATTTCTTAATCCCGAAAATTTTCGGGATCCCGAAATTCTGAAACATGCAATTTAAGGCGATGGCATATATTGAAGATGGTATATACGTATATTCAAATCTTTATTTCTTAAGAAAAAACTACAAACATCTTAATCCCGAAAAGTTTTAGAACTTCGGCACCCTGCTAAATGCATTTTAAGGTCCCTTGTGTCTACGAAGTGGAGGATAATAAAGATACTGATTCGTAATATCCTTTATTTCTGATCAAAATGGGAAATATTGCGTCATTTCATTTTGTTCTCTTTCACTAGTATAGGAACGTACATAGCTGGAAGAACTCAGTTTTAAATTATTATCTTGCTTTTCTTTTCTCTGAAAAATAACCTAAATAATAATGGGTTTTCTATGCAAGTCACACACTCTTTCAATTATTCAAGTCGTGCTTCTCGCCAATTTCTAGAATTTCACGAAAAAGCCCCACAACTGGCTATGAAATCGCTTCTATTTTTATAATTTTTTTTAATATTTGTTTGCACCACCCTTAGGCTACGTACGTACATAGTGTAGTGACAGCTGTTACAATTGCTTCATTTATAGTAAACGTTTTCTCCAAGGTCATAAAATGCCTCATTTATTAACTCTCATACAATCTAGACTTTTGGTATACTTCGAAATAATTCTTACTTTATACGCCTATTCACTATGCTACCAGCCTTAGGCCGCCGAATGCTCAACGCGATGACAGCGTTCGTCTGTATTTTGACTGTTAAAAATTACTCAGCGTTCTTTTGTGCAATTTCAGTGAATGAAAGAGGTGGCGGTGGGGCGCAACAACGCTCAAATTGTTAATTGCTATTTTATATATTTTGATAATGCATCATTACAGATTTTTTATGGCCTCATCATCAAAGCGCTGTTTGCTTTGTTTACGTGCCGAAGGCTTGTTGACTGCTGTCTCTGTGACTGTGTGGCTGTGGCTTGACTGAATGTCGACTGATTTCGGCAATTTCGGTGCTCTTGTCTACTATGCGAAGTTGTTGTTGTTGTTTTACTTGTTGTCATTGTCGTCGCCGTCGAATGTGCATTCGCAAACGTTGAAATGTTGTTGCGATCAGCAGAGAGCCACATAGTGGCTGTCAATATCATATTGCCTACCAGCATACGAGTATACTATATATGTATGTATGTTGTTGTTTTTTTTATTTTTATTTTTTGTTTTTGCAGCTTTTTTTTGTTTGTTTGCAACGAATTTAACATCTTGTTTGACTCTGTATTGGTTATTTGTACCTTTGGCTGTCATTGTTTTGTTGCTGTGTTTGTTGTTGTTGTTTTTGTTCTTGTTGTTGGCACGTTGTAGTACTGCTTTGTTCACAAATTTACATATTCAATTTGGTGTGTCGTTCTTTATTCATGCAGTCATTGTGTTTAGTCTGCGTGTTGTTGTTGTTGCTTTTAACGTGTACTTTTTGTTTTGCACACATTTACTATAAGTATTATTGTTATTATTATTTTTGTGACATTACGTTTTGTGTGTTGGTTTAGTTGTTGTTGCTGGCCCATCTGATCGCGCTTTGTTTTTATTGTAGCGATTGCTGTTCGTTTGTGTTGTTGTTGCTGTTGCTGCTGCCGCTGTTGTAGTGGTGGTAGTGACGCGAACAAAGAAATTCCAAACCCAAATTCAAATTCCAAGTCCGAACAAAAGCAGCAAAATGACAGCACAACAACAATAACAATAGCCAGCATGATTGACAACGGCGATGAGCGACGAATGAACGCCGCGTCAAAACAAAATTATACTGTATTATAATCAATGGCTCAGAGCTATTGTTGTTCTTGGCTGACTTTTGCTAGGCTGACTATGTTATATAAAATTCTACATATATATAGTACATACATTCATATGTAAATGTGTGAATGTGCCTATGATTAACAAATCACTTTAATTATTTTTATTAAAATCAAAGATATGTGATATGTGTGTGACAATAACTTCACTAAGCATACATACATATGTATATCATACATACACATACATATGTACATATATGTATAGGTATGTATGTATATTCATTAATTTATATTTATTTGTAGCTATTTACTAATTAAAAATCGCTTAAAAATTATTTCATAAATTCCATTGGCATTTCATTGACATTAAAGCCACATACACACCTATAGATGCCGATTTTATATATACACATACATATGTATGTACATACATACATTGCTTTAAATATGCAGGCGTCACTGATAAGCTCCGTAATCCAAGGCGCTAATTTTTCTAGTCGATATCAGCTAATGGCTTATAAATAATGCATTCTTATCGCCCACCTGTCATTGCCAAAAGCCGGTTGAAGCATATATGTATTTACTTCTATATAAATGTATGTTATATAATAATATATTACGAAATAAAATTGTTGCATATTCTAAAAACGATATCGAACACATGGATATGCAGGTAAACTTTTAGTATGCGCGCCAAAATGTAGGCAACGCTGCGTGAAGTAATATTATTTTTTTTGTTAAATTGGAAATTTAGTTATAGAATATTAGTAAGAGTTTTAACCTCGTTTTTAGGCCTTTTTATATTTACCAAAATTAGTCTTTTACTCTTTCACAGCTCTATTTTTTATTTTTAGTAAATTCATATAGTATTCTAGTCATTTCCAGAGTCCACAGGCTATAATTCTATTTTTTTTTTATCTTTAAATTTTGCTATATTCTATTCTTAAACTTTATTTATTTGGTAAGCATATTTCACAAAATTATTGATCTCAAAATCGCTATTTTTTCTCCGCGCTTAAATGTAGGCAACACTAAACAAATTCAAGAATTTTCTATGCAAAAACAATGTCAAATTAACGAAATTGTTAAAACAGAGAAGTATTTATGTTATTCAACTTTGACATTTACTAAAAAAGTAAAAGTATATAATTTATCAAAAAAATTATAAATAAATTTTAAAATAAATAAATATAAACATAAAAAATTAACAAATAACAAAAATATTTTATAAAAATACGTTATAAATAAAAAACAAAATATTTTAAAAACACAGTTTTGTCATTTACTTAAACAAAAAGCAAAAAATACAAACAAAAATAAAATTTATAACTAAAATGTTTAAATAAATATTATACAGAATTTAAATAAGTATTTTCTCAAAATCAAAACAAATAAAATATAAAATAAATAAATATTTTATAAAAAAAAATATATCATGAGAAATTATAAAACAATATTTATATATTAAAAATAAATAAATAATTTACAAATAAAAATATTATAAATAAAAACTAAATTATAAAAAATGACGTTTTGTCATTTACTTGAAAAGTTAATGGAAAATTTAAATAAAATTTTAGTATTTTCACCGAAAAAATAAAAATAAATATATTATTACAAAAAAAAATATAAATAACACATTTTTGTTATTTCCTTAAAAAAAAAATAAAATGTATTTGTAAGAAAAAAAAGTTATAAATGAATATAAAAAAATATTTTATCAACAAAAAAATTGGAAATAAAAAAACTTTTTAATAAAAAAAATAACAAATGAAATTTATCCTAAATATTTCATAAAAAAATATAACTATTATTATATTACAAAAATATAAACAAAATAATTAAATTATTAAATAAACACAGTTTTGTCATTCATGAAAAAAATAAAAATCATAAAAATATATTATATGTAAATTAAAAAAAAAATATTTATCAAAAGGAATTATTATTATTATTATTATTATTAATTGAATACAATTACAATTAATATATATATAAAGCACTAGCGGTTAAGCCATCAGCTTATATCAAAAGGAATATAAACATAAAAAAAATATGTAAATATTTTGTCAAGCAAAAAAATTATGAGTAAACATTATATAAAAAAATTTATTATAAAAAAAAAAATAAATTACAGAAAAAAAATAAATTAAAAAAAATAAATAAATAAAAAAAAATAAATAAATAAAAAAAAATAAATAAATAAAAAAAAATAAATAAAAAAAAAGAAAATTACAAAATAAATAAATATGTAAATATGTACTTTGTCAAAAAAAGTTCAACATCATTTTATTTATTTTTTAATTTTGTTTATTTTTATAGATTGCTTTTTATATTTTATTTATTTTTTCTTACACTTTCAAAATCTTAACATTTATTGATGCCTCAAACTTTTTCTGAAAATAATTGGAAAGTATTTTCACTCTTTTTTTTTGGCTACACTTATTTAAGATACTAAGCATCTAGAAGATAAATTTAGAACATTGCGTACTTATATAAAAAAACTTTATAAAATAAAAAAAAATTTATTTCAGTGTTACCAAATGCCTAAATTCCTGAAAAGCTTACTATTTCACTTGAATATTATTATTTCTCAATAATATTATTCAATTTATTTAATTAATTTATTCAATTACCTATGCCGCAGCATAACTAATTGATAATTTTTTCAACAAAAAACAAATTACAAAGAAATTCTGCAAATAATCTACATGTTAGACCAGCAATTGAGTACATTTTTCATTAAAAATATGTGCATAAATACATGAATATTTACCATGTAATTACAAGATCGTGCAAAAGTGGTAAAATGCCACGACTTTCCAAAGAAATAATGGAAATAACACGGTTCTATGCAAATACTAATTGCTCTGACAATATTCATTTCCTATAATTAAACGCATTTATCTATTTTTTATGGCATTGTCACAGACAAAAACTAACAAACAAGACAAAGTAACTTTGCACCTTATCGATGAACGCAAAATATTAAAAAAAATATGTATACAATGTATACTATACATATGTACGTATATGAGATTAACAGGTAAACTTGTAGCTGCTATGTACATATAGATATGATTGTGTGTATGTGTACAGATATTATTTCCACATTTCGCCGTGAGCGAAAAAAAAAAAACAAAAAAAAAATAGTTTGCTTTGTGTGCGCGAGAACTGATCTTCGAAAACAACAAGCGCCGAACGCTTTGGAACAAAGAAAATTAACCGAAAATGTTGCGAAGAAGTACAAAAAAAAAAATAACAAAAAGCAAAAAATTAGCAAACAATAATATAACGACGCACACATGCACATTTGTACAAACTATACAGTGTGCTCTAAAGTCTTACAAATACAACAAACTCACACATTCACACGTTAGCGTGACGCCCACACACACGAAAAGTCAATTTGTTTACTTTTTGCTTTCAAATACACATTCGTATAAATATGTATGTATGTGTGTGTGTTTAGTTTTTGAAAATAATAATATTTCAACGTAGATGTGTGTACACTGTGCCTTTGCGGCTCTCTAATGACATAAATGCAAAACCACACCTTGAATCTTTATTTTATTTACTAACTTTGCGCCTTTGTCGTGCGGTTTTGCTGATATTCATTTCAATTATTTATTTGAAACGCCTAGGTGGCGCTAAATAGTAAATAGTAAACGTTCTCGCGTCCCTACGAGTATATGTATAGACACTCTGACTCGGATATATACATAGCATGCACGTACTCAATTAAAGTTATAAATGTTGCCATTGATAACAAAATTTTTACGCTTTACACTTTAACTATCATGCTTTTCTATCAGCACAGCGCTTGCTTACGTTAAACTCTACTCAAAAAATGTTAAAAAATTACTTTTAAGTGTTGCAGGTGCTGTGCGTTGTCACAAAGCAAAAATTTATTGAATTATTAGATAATAATAGTAAAGTTATCAGATTGTAAATAGCACATCAATCATATGTTTGTATGTATGAAGCAAGTATTTGTTGCTGTAATTAATCTCTTTTCCATAGGAACAAGTAGTTTTTGTGATAGCAGTCATATATTTTAGTTATAAAAATGAAAGAATTTATTTATTAGAATTTTATTTCGTAACAGAAATTACACAAAAGTTCACTAAAACAAAATTAGTTTGTTCAAAGAAACTTTCAAGTGTTCCACAAGTTCATAAAAAACATAGATCTTGCCTGTTTATGAAATGAATAAAGTATGAAGAGTCCAAGAATTACAGCGGCCAGTTTGGCCGAATGAAATAACTGGCCTGTATAATGAAATGAATATTTAATAAGGAGTCCGCGAATTACAGCAGTCTGTTTTTGGACGAATGAAAAAAACTAGAAAAGTCTTAAAAAGAGTTTACGAAAGCTATTTTTGACTTTTTACTAACTACATATTATACCAACTGCTACATATTCAACACATACTTATCTGCTACTTATCATACGCTTTGTTCTTTTCAAGCTCACTTAATTTATTTTTCGTCTATAAAGTTAATTTTATAATCGAAATTAAATTAACTTGATTTTTCGTTTCTAAAGTCAATTTTCGAATCGAAAATAAATTAGTTTGTTTAATTTTTTAATTCTAAATGTTCCACATGTTCATAAAAAGCCTAAAATTTACCTTCATATGTAATAATTATTTCATAAACCGACCAAGAATTACAACAGCAAATGTTACTTTAATGAAATCACTGAGAAATAGCGTTTATCAAAAACATTTTCTGCATTTTGCTTACTAAATTTTACTTCTTCATAACCTCCACATTCAAATCACCAAAAATTACGGATTATTTAATATTTTTTTCAACTTTCCACCTATATTTTCCAACTTTAAAATCAAAATCCCTCCAACAACAATTGTGAAAGTTTACACGCCCTATCAATAAGTTGCTTTCAAACTGCCTGCCAAAAATGATTACATCACTTGACAATGTGTCACACAAAAGTCCACAACAACAACAATTCCAAGTCTAAAACAATGAATTAACTGTTTTTTAAGGTTCTCACTATCGTCAAAACCACACTCAATCAAGACAAAGGTGGAGACAAAAATCAGTAGCCAACGCACGTTATTAACACATTTTCTTTCTTCTGCTGCGTTTCGCTGCTGCTCAATTCGTTTATTTTCACTCGCAACACCTGATCGACAAGCGTGGCAACGTGTTTGCGGTTGCATTTAGCTAACGAGTTAATTAATCTCTTACTTAGCGTGTGCGTAACCTTAAGATGATGTCAACGCTTGCTGAGCAGTAACATTTCAAATTTAAAGCAGTTAAGAAATGTTATTTAGCATTTTTAATAATTTTTGAAACAATGTATGCAAAAAAATTTTTGAGTTTTTGATTTTTTCATTTCGGGATCCCGAATTATGTAAATCGGGATTAATAAATTTTCACATGTTTACGTATTTTAGTAGTATTTTTATTTAGTTCTGCGATATATAAATATTTTTATTTGTTTTATTTTTTTAATCGGGATCCCGAATTATGTATATGTACATACATATGTATATGTATATCGGGATTATTGCATTTTTACATGTTTTCATATTTAATATTTTCTTAATTTATTTTATTTTTGATTTCAGTATCCCGAATAATATACTTCACAAAGGATTGGTGAAAATTTTCGGGATCCCGCATTTCATTTGAAGCATAGAAACATGTTTTTAAAAATTTTAAATTTTTTTCATTTAATAATTTTAGTGAGTAACTTGCTTTGTATTTAGTTTTAGCCTCAAATGAAAGCCTCTTACTTACATACATATACTATTTCGGCATTTCGAATTTATTAAAAATTTAATTTACTAATTTCGGTTTTCGGAATCCCGATTTTTTTTTCATTAATTTTCAATAATTGCATATAACGTGCAAAAGAAAACATCGATTTATATTTCGGGATCTCGATTTTGTCTGAAATCTGTTTTCGGGATCCCGAAATAATTTTTCTTCATTAACATTATTAAATAATTGCACATAACGTGCAAAAAGGAACATGGAAATTATATTCCACGATTCTGTATTGATGTTGAATAAGTAACGATATTTAATAATTGCATATAACGCACAAAAGAAACTTATATTTCGGGATTCCGAATTCAGCTTAAACCAATTTTCGGGATTACGAAAATAATTTTCTTCACTAAAATTTGTCAGTAATTGCATATAATGCACAAAAGAAAGCATCGAACTTTTATTTCAGGATCCTGAATTGATTTTGAATAAGTTCTCGGGATCTCGAATTCATCTTAAACCAGTTTTCGGGATTCCGGTAAAAATTTTCATCACTAAAACTTCTCAGTATTTGCTTATAAAGCACAAAAAAAAAGCATTGGACTTATATTTCGGGATCCCGAATTATCAAACTTGTATATCGGGATCCCGAATTCAACTTAAAGCAGTTTTTTTGGAAACGCAAAAAAAAATTCGTCACTAACCATATACAATAAACGCATATAACTAGCAATTTTATTGAACAGCACATCTTCAATTCGCCACAAAGTCACGCCTTTTTAAATAAAAGTAAATACCGCAATAAAGGCTAGTTAAAAAAAATTAATGATAATTAAATTTGCTGGAAACTATTAATACTTATCACGCCTTTTAAATGAAGCCTGATGTTTGTATATATGTATGTATGTACATAATGTATAGAGTAAATAGACAGGTGCTTGGGTGGCGCGCGCTCGGTTTGGCGTCGCCTGTCATCCGGTCGTTTAGTGGCGACTACTGCACTTGGCCGCCACATATGGTGGATGCCGTCAGCACGTTGTAAACGAAGCGTATAATATGTACTTATGCACATTTGGAATTTTATTGGGTCACTGTGTCAATAAGCTTATTAAAAAATGAAATGGAATGCAGGGAAAACAAAAGTAAATCGCGATAATAATTACTTACGATGATGGCGGTGACGAGCAGAACTCCATAAAGAAGAAGAAGAAGAAGAAGAGTGGTCAGTGGACAGTAGCAATGTGTCAAAACAAAAGCGATTACTACACTCGAAAAGCTACTGGCTTATGTTCGCGCATATATTTGTTGTTTACAAATAAATGTGTTTATGAAGGACTTTCAAAAAACACAACAACACTAAAACAACAAGTGATCATCATAATAATTACGCAGAAGCATCACTCGAAACGAAATGGAAATGATTAATTAACCCAGACCTTTAAAAAATGCGGGCACATGTGGACAAGAAAATGACTAAAACGGCGCAGCAGCGAGAGTCAACGCAATGCAAATACATACATATGTATTAACATATATGCATATTTCCAAATTTACATACACACACAGGCACACAAAATGACGGAGATGCGATACTTTTATTGCAAAATTCAGCAAATTTCAACAGCAGCAAGCTCAACGTCTCTCTAAAATCAACCAAAAAAGAAAAACCAAAAATTTTTTGCAACTTTTTTGCATTAACAAAGACCTCTGGCAGCCGACAGCCAACAGGCAATCAGTCGGTTTGGGTGGCGACGCGGGCAAATTTGAAACAAAGACAGCGCCGAGCAGCGCAGCGCACCACACACCGAAAATGACAAAGTGTTGAGCGAGCAGACGAATTATATGCCACATACACATCTATATATACATGCACATGTACATATGTACTTTGTATGTACGTATATACGTCGACGGCAGCGCTTGGAAAGTCGAGCAGTCAAATTTAAAATAACTTCAATGTCAGCGATATCGAAATATGTGCTTATACATATACATGTAACAAAAACAACAACAACACAAAAAAGCACGCTAAAAATCTGCACACAAATATTAGACAAAGACAACGACGTAAAATAAAATTTAAACAAAAAATGTTAAATATTCGCGATAAGCTGTTTTTTGTTGTCTAGTGGCGGCGTCGACAGCGTTGCTACGCGCGGCGATACCCCGCGGCTGCTGATAAGTGTGCCTTAACCGGCGGCGCCAAGGCAATCGAAAATTTTTAATTTCTTTTATTGAAGTGATATGAAACACAAACACACATATGTACATGCGCTTGCAAGTACTCCTTTGTCATCTTGGCATTTGATTGCGAAGAAATTGGGCGAAATTTACTAAGCAACAAAGCTCGCTCACGCCTTGGATTTCAATCGCATCCATTTAATCACTTCGATTGATCTGCGCGAGCGGTCAGGTGTTGCGCGCCGTCTTGTTTGCTAAACGCTCGTGAATAACGTCGTGGCTTGCAATATATCTAATTGTCAGAAATAAGTGAATGATGCGGTATATTTATGCCATGGAAATATTGGCCACGTGTAGTTCATTAGTTTCAGACATTTTATAATTATTTTTTAATATTTGAATTTTTTTATAATTATTAATATTTTTATAATTATTAACTTAATTTTTTAATTATAATTTTTTTTTAATATTTTTTTTTTTACTTTCATACATTTTATAGTAATAATAATTATTTTTTTAATATTTTAAATTATTAATTTAATTTTTTAATGATTTTTTTAAAATTTTTTTATAATTATTAACTTAATTTTTTTAATTAAAAATTAATTTTTTTTAAATATTTTTTTACATTTTATAACTATAATAATTAGTTTATTTAATAATATTTTATTTTTTTTTTATATTTTAATTTAATTATTATTTTTTTACTTATTTTACTTATATACATTCTTTAATGACAGTTTTTTTAATGTTTTAATTTTTTAAATTATGAATTTAATTTTTTAATGATTATTTTTTTAATTATTAACTTAATTTTTTTTAATTATAAATTAGTTTTTTTTAACTTTTTATACTTTTATACATTTTATAAGTATAATAATTAGTTTTTTAATATTTTAATTTTTTTATATTTTTAATTTAAATTTTAATTAATTTAATTATTATTTTTTTACTTTTTTTACTTTCATATGTACATTCTTTAATAACAATATTTTTAATATTTTAATTTTTTAAATTATTAATTTAATCTTTTTTGTTATTAATTTATGTATTTATTTTTTCAGTTATAATTATTATTTTTTTATTATTCATATTGTTATTTTTTTAATTATAAATTTAATTTTTTTTTAATTTTTTTTTTTTGACACAACCTAAATTTTTTTCAAAATTATCTTTGATAATTTGAAATAGCATAAAAACCCTTCAAACTCAGCAATTTACATAACCTAAACTATTTTTTCGAAGCTACCTCATAGCCATATCATTTTTGGGCTGAAACCGAAGACGAAAAGTAGTTCTACTGATCTAAGTTCCTCAATATCAATTTTCAATATAACTTCATTTTTTTCCAAATGACTACTAAAAACAACTTAAAACGTTAAATTGTATATATGTACATACTTCAACAAAATATTGAAAAATTATATTTTTCATAAATTAGTAATGCTGATTTTAGACTGAAAATAACAGCAAACTGCTAACAAACCAATATTCTACATAACCTCATATCAAAATTAAATTACTGCAATTGCTAACTTTTTTCACCATAACCTCAAATTTTATTTTTTAAATCATCAATTTTTGACTAAGAACCAACCATTCTCGATCGATAAATCTATTATCGATAATGTGATAATCGTGATCATGTAGTAGAAAAATGTGTAGTAATTACTTTCACCAAAATATATTATAGTTATAAATATATAAAGACTATTTCAAGCAAATTATATTTGAAATAATAATTTTTCTGTCGCTGCTTTCAGCAACAAAATTTCCACATTATTGAAATGCTAAGTGATTTGCATAAACAAGTTTGCATATACATATGTACATACCATGTACTTTATATAAAATACCGCGTATATGTAATAAATATGTATGTAAATACTATATACAAACAATTAAAACAAAAATAAACTCTTCATTTTCGCTCTGCTTTGATTGAAATATGCAATTTATTATTTCCATCGGGACGATGCACAAATCTACATATGAATATATGTACATTCATACAAATATATATACCATAGATAAATGAAAATGAAAACAATAGTGTTCATATGTATGTACATACATATTTATATGAATAAATGTAATTAATAAGCGCTACACTTTTGCTTTCATTTCGCTTGAACGCTTCTACATCCAGGCATACAGTCGTACATATAAATCACATACATATGTGTAATACAAAGTCATAATAAGCTGTAGAAAATGGTGAAAATGAAAAGTGTATCTATTTTGGTGTGTACATATGTATGAAATTTACAAAATAAATTTTAACGCCACGATTAATGGCTTGTAGCTACAGACATGCTTACATACATATGGATGTATGTACAAATACATTTGTATGTTAATTTTTTTGTACATTTTATTTAAATTGTGCCAGAGCAATATTTTTGAATTTTTTCCAACCGTGGATAAGTGAGTGAGCTAAACGCAAAATCTGTTTTTGCATGCGGACTTTTGCTTAAATTTTCATATACAGGGTGAGTTAAACAAAAAAAAATTTAAAAATTAAACATTTTAAATGCTTTTCATACATTTTCTGCTTAATTCTTGTCTGCTGAAATATTTGTCATGAAGAAAGCATCAAATGACAAATGAGAGTTGTCAATTTGCAAATAAAGAGCTACAATTTCAAATAAATCGATCATTAAGTTAGAGTATTTTAAGATTAAAGGTACACTGTGGTGTAATCTAGTTTTTAGATAATTTTTTAAAGCATATGACAAGTGATAGCTGACTGCTGACAGCAGAAAATCGTTATAAAAATGGTTAAAATATTGGTTTCGAAGCTTGTATTACACACCTTGCATTTTGAATAAACCTTTTATTTAAGCAGATTTGTCACGAAGAGAGCATCAAATGATAAGTGACAGTTGTCAATTTGCAAATAATGATCTACAATTTCAAATAAATCGATCATTAAGTTGGAGTATTTTAAGATTAATGGTATACTGTGGTATAATCTAGTTTTTAGATAATTTTTTAAAGCATATGACAAGTGACAGATGACTGCTGACAGCTGAAAATCAATATATAAACTGTTTAAACTTTAAATGTAAAGAAACGTCAGTTATTATAGAACTTTAAACTAGAACATTTTGGGTTGAATGGTATTTTAAGCAATCAAATTTTTCGATTAGTGATAGATGACTGCTGACAGCTGAAAATCTATATATAAACTGTTTAAAATTAAAACGTAAAGAAAACATATGCTATTAAAGAACTTTTTGAGTTTAATGGTGTTCTTTTGAGTAATTCAATTTTTCGATACACTTTTTTCGCATCTGACAAGTGACAAATGACAGCTGATAGTAGAAAATCACAGTTGTCACAGTTTTTGGGGGTGAAAATTTTTTATTATCTCATATTATACTATGTTTTCAAAACATATTTTAGTTGATGGCAGGTGACAGTTGACTGCTGACGGCAGAAAATTATTATGTTAAGCGGGGTACATAAATTTTAAGCCAAATTTTTTTTGAGTATTATTAGCCGAATTTTTGAATATGAACTTTTTGGTTACTAAAATTAAGTGGAGGTTAAGTTTTTTGACAAAAAGCTGAAATATATGACAGGTGACAGTTGACAATTAATTATTTAGATTCAAATTTAAGATTTCATAACTCATGGGTGTTAAAAACTGGTCATAGGACCTGTAGCAAAAAAGTGTATGCCAAAATTTTATATACATGCTACTACAGTGTTAGCCTAATTAATGGAATCACAAAAAAAAAATAAATAAAAACAAATTTATTATTTATATAAAGAAATTTTAAAAAGTATCATCAATTGTATGTGTCAACCTGCCCAAAGGTTAAGTTTTTTTTGCAAAAGTTTAAATGATGTATGACAGGTGACTTATGACAATTAATTGCTTAAATTAATATTTTTGATTACATAACTATTGGGTATTAAAAGCTGGTCATCAGTCGTGAAATAAAGAAAGCGTACGTCAAAATTTTATAAACACATGACAACAATGTTAGCCAAATTAATGGAATTGAAAAAAAAAAATATTTATATAGGAAAAATAAAAAAAAAATCCTTAATTACATGTGGCCCAAAGGTTAAGTTTTTGGCAATAGTTTAAATGACATGACAGTTGACAGATGACAATTAATTATTGAAATAAAAATTTATGATTGCATAACTCATATGTAAAATAAAAATTGAAAATAAAGTAAATATATGTACATGTTACTACAATATTAGGCAAATTATTGGAAACGCATAAAAAAATTATTAAAAAAATATTTAAAAAAAATTTAAAAAAATTAAAAAAAAAAATATTTAAAAAAATAAAAAAATAAAAATAATATTTAAAAATATTAAAAAAAAATTAAAAAAAAAATATTAAAAAAATATTAAAAAAATATTAAAAAAATAAAAAAAAAATAATATTTAAAAATATTTAAAAAAAAAATATTAAAAAAAAAAATAAAAAATATTTAAAAAAATTATTAAAAAAAATTTAATATTTAAAAAAAATATTAAAAAAAAAAATATTTAAAAAACATATTAAAAAAAATTGTAGAAAAAATGTAAAAAAAAATATTTTCAAAAATATGTTAAAAAAAATCCCCCATTGTATGTGTCAATATGTTTAAAGTGCAAATGCAAATGTCTGTATACGTCAAAAATAATTTGTATGTACGCTAGCGACGCATTACATCAGCTGCATATAACAAGAAAAAAAGCGAAAAAAATATTCAAACAAAACTGAGCAAAATAGAAATCAACCGCATAAATAAATTTAGCATGTCCAACTATGTGTGTTCGCTAATGTGAAATGCAAATTAAGTGCGCACAAGTCTCATTTCGAAAACTAATAAACTAATTTATGTATGCAAAGTTGTATGTGTGTGTGTGTGTGTGCACGAATAAAATGGTGGGAAAACTTCAACAATTTTAAGCAATCTTTTATCAATTTGAAGAAAAAAAACGAAACGCGCCATCATTAGGCGGCCATGTCATACACCGCCGCATCACCAACGCTGCGGTTGGTTGTGATTGCGGTGTGGCTGTTGCTAAGCGTGCAGCCACAAGCGTTTTGTTGTGTACAAACGATAGTTTTCCAAAAAGCCAGTCGTGCGCTGGTACACAAAGTCATGTCGATTGTATTTATGTGTCTATGTGTGCGCAGACGAATTTCGTATAATTTATATTTAATTCGTAGTCGCGTAGACGCGCGTACCAGCTAAGCGCGCTCGTTTCATGCACGCATGCGTAAACGCGCGCACTGCGAAGCTAAACGTTGCCGCGCTGTAGCGTACAAGGCGCAAGCTCAAGCGCAAGCGGTTGCGGGGGGCTGTAGCGACAGTTAGTCAGCAAGCCAGCCCGCCGACCGCTGGACCGCCGCTACCACCGTCCAATTGGCCAGTCAAAGTCGAAAGAAAGTTAGTGGCGCGCCTTTGTGCTGTTGGCTGCGACGCGTTTCTTTTCTTTGTATGTAAAATTGAAATTTGTTTTCAGGTTTTCCTTTTGTTGTCTTTTTGTGGTTGTCATTGTTTTTGTTTCCATAATTACATATATTTACAAAAAAGTGTACCAAGGTCAGCCAACGCCATGCGCATTTGTCGTTTTCACAGGCAAATACATGTCTACCTTTATAAATGTGTGTGTGTGTGCGTGTCTGTTTTGTTGTTGTTAAACCGAAAATCCACAAAATAACGCGCCAGCGCTGCGCAACTGTGCGATTGACAACAAAAAGCGCACCAGTTGCGTCATCGTTACAAGCGACATGCATGTGTGTGTGTTTGTATGTATGTATGGTAAATATGAGCAGCCGCGAAATTGAAATAAAATGCACGGCAGCAACTTGCATACATACATACATTACATGTATACACAGTTGAGGAGATAAACAAAGGTAAAAAGCGTGAAAATCGACGCAAACGAATTTGACGACGGCGAAAAACGCTAAGCGCCACACCACACACAAGCCTTACTTCACTACTATTTACATGCATATACATATCTACAACTGTATATACAGTTATATATGCCCATTTGTAACTTTTATGCCTCCAACCGCTCATAAAGATAAGCGTGAAAGCTTAGCAGTTTACAATTCCATATTACATTAGCTCGCTATTACACGCGCCAGCCGCTATATATCACAATACATACATACATACATACTTGTTGTATTTGCCGTAACTTTGCTTTAGAAATTTTTTTCGTTTCGCAAAAAACACGTGTTTTCTTTGTTTTATGCCCAAAAACCGGCCGCAACTGGTTTAATACTTTGTATGTTCTTCACTTCGTTTAATTGATTATCTAAATGTGCGTTTAGTATAAAGCTTTTGTGGCGTATGAGATCATCTTACTAGCCGGTAATATTATTTTAAATACTTGGCTTGCGTAAGGCACATTTATTTCACACGAAATTCTGCTATTATTCACGTTTTTGTGCTCAATGCGGCAGCTTTGCGAACTTTACCCACACAAAAGTTGCGCCCACGAAGCTTAGAAAGTTCGCAAAAGCTCTTAAAATACAGCATTAATTATTGTCCACCTCTATTTTGAAGAGACTTTGTCCAAGAAATTACTTACCAGCAAAATAAAAAGCCTTTTTTCTGAGGCTTACGTTAGGTTAGCTCGCATCAAATATACATAAGTTAGGATCGCTGTGAACACTGCTCCTTTGTCATCCCAAAACTACTAGATATGGCTTACTAGACACACAATGTACCATTTTGGTTGGTCGACCACTTTTTGCTTTTTTTTTCGCTAGCGACATTATTCCATCAGTGTAAAACTTCTCTGGTTCCTCGGCGAAAAACTGCGACAAGTAATTTTCACATGCCTCTCTTGAAGCCAACTTTACTTCATTAAGACAGTACTGCATTGACCGAAACAAATGGTAGTTCGATGGTGCAAGGTTAGGTCAGTTTGTGGATGCATCAAAACTTTCCAGCCAAGCTCTCCCAATTTTTGCCGAGTCAACAAAGATGTGTGTGGTCTGGCGTTGTCCTGATGGAAGGCGAAGCCCTTTCTGTTGATCAGTTCTGGCCGTCTTTTTTCTATTGCTTGCTTCAATCTCATTAGTTTTTGATAATAAAATGTAAATAATAATAATAAATCGCTCGACCAGGCTGGAGCAGCTCGTAGTGGATGATTCCTTTCCAATCCCACCAAACACTCAGCGTAACCTTTCGTGGTGTCAATCCTGGCTTTGCGCCCATTTGTTGGCTTTCACCACGCTTGGACCATGATCTTTTTCGCATATTATTTTCGTATTTGATCCACTTTTATTCTGCTGTTGCCATTCGTTTCTGAAATGGTTAAATGTTTTCGTTTCAGCAAAGTATCACAAATGTTAATTTGGTTCATTAAATTTTTCACAGACAATTCATGTGATACCCAAATATCGAGCTTCCTTTTGTAACCAGTCTTTTTTAAATGGTTCAAAACTGTTTTATGATGAATGTTAAGTTCCTTAGCGATGTCATGCCTGCTTATGTGACGGTCCTGGTCAATCTTTTCCATAATTAAATCGACTTTTTCAACGATAGGTCGAATAGAGCGAGGTCCCTCTTCACATCGAAATTTTCAGAACGGAAGCGAGCAAATCATTTTTGTGCTACACGAACTGATACAGTATCAAAAATTTCATTGGTGGCTTGCCTGGCATTCTTTCCTTTGTATATTGACAAAATACGAAACGACTTTTTCGACTACCCAATATAAATCCCTCAGACAAATATGTATACCCTAAACTAATCCCTCAGTGTTTGAGATACCGAGCTGAAATTTTGTGCAAACCTTTTTCTCTGCAAGAAGCTGCTCGTTTGTTGGAACTACCGATATTGGACCACTATAGCATATAGCTGCCTTAGAAATCACGCGATCAAAATCATGTTCTTGTATGAGAAACTTTTTTATTTGAGAAGATATCGGTATGAAATTTGGCATGGATTTTTGTCTGAGGTAGCGTCACAATCTCCATAGAAATTGTTCAGATCGGACCACTATAGCATATTGCTGTCATACAAACCGACCAATCAATTTCAAGTCCTTGTATGAGAAACTTTTTTATTTGACAAGATATCGCCATGAAATTTGGTGTAGATTATTATCCAAGTCATCGATAGAAACTGCGAACAAATTGTTCAGATCAGACCACTATAGCATATAGCTGTCATACAAACCGACCAATGAATTACAAGTCCTTGTATGAAATTTTTTTTTATTTGACAAGATATCGCCATGAAATTTGGTGTAAACTATTACCCAAGCCTACGATACAATCTGCGAAAAAATTGTTCAGATCGGACCGCTATAGCATATAGCGACCATACAAACTTATTGATTAGGATCAAATTTTTGTACAGAAAACTTTTTTTATTTGTGAAGGATAACTGGTTTTGGTTTCGCTTTCTAAAACAATAACAACAAATATCTTCGTAATGAATTCATTTTTGTTGTAATACGTGCTCAGCCTTAGTTTTGGGCGTGAAAGCGCGTATTGCATATGAGTTTATGATTCTGTTCCAACAAATAAGAAAATAATAAATCAATTTAAGGCACACATTAACTCGCATTTACTTGCGCTTAATTGTTTTACACATAATTACAACAAAAACACATTTATTTATACTTGATTGACGGCAATATTATATTTATCTGGATGCCTACATACAAACATATGCGCAGCGCAAGTGTGGGTGTTTTTATAGTATTTGTTGTCATTGAAATAATTTTTACGCGCAATTCATAAGCGCCCCATTTACTATACGCGTCCACGTCCACGCCCACATGCTGCCCAGCGCAATTCATTTAATCATTGCAATGCGTTTTATTTGCTACAATTTACATGGCATACAAACAGATACAAACATACAGACATACGTGCATACCGCAGCGCCATTATGTCACTTGTAAAACAATCAAATATGTACCGTTGTTGGCGCGCGGGCGCGAGTTCGCACATTCGCAAACGAAAGGTGTTGGTGGCGGAGGCGGGCGTAGCGGCGTGCACGCTAGCCGCTGACAGGCAATCAAGAATGAAATCATTTGGTGACGCGGCGCTGGCTTTCCTTTTTTGCACTTTATTAAAGAGAGCGCTTGCACATACACACACACATATATACATAAGCATGTGTGCAAATGCGCTTGCATGTGTGTGTATGTGCGCGTAATATGCCCACAACCATGTGCCCACAACCATGTGCATGCATGCGTTTTATTTACTTATGACACTGACATTGACCCACCTACGCGGCAGTTGCTGTTGCGTTGCCGCGTCGCGTTGCGTCTCTCCGCCGCGCTACCGCACCGCGCGCAGTTGTTCACTCGCGATGCGCCGCGCTGTTACTTTAATTAAAAGTGCCAACTACAGACAGGCGTGTTTTGTACATTGTTGTTTTTTCATTCCTCTTACTCGTTGTTGTTGTTGTTGTCTGCGCTCTTACACAACGCGTAGTGGTCGCGCGCATTTGCTTTTATGCCTTTATATGTGCATCTTTCGTTTTTTCCCTGCACAAGTTGACTGCAAATAAGTGCATGTGGCTGCAGTGAGTCCCGGCACGCGTCATTAACACAGCGCCACACCCACAAGTGAGGCTGCTGGCAAGGCGCTGCGTGTGACCACCGACTGTTTGTGAGCGCGGATTTTTAGTGCCGACGCGCGCGCACACTTGTTTGCTCATAGTTACAAGTAAATTTATTTTGACTACAAGAATGACATAACTCAAAAGTACTGCAATTCAAGCTTACATATATACTGACTTATTAATTTCCACAACAACACTATTAATTGCGCTTTCTTCGCTTCCTTTACAGGCCCAACGTCCCGAGAACACCGTCATGCAGGCTTTGGAGTCACTCAACGACTCGCAGGTGAACGATTTTCTCAGCGGCAAGACACCATTGAATCTAAGCATGCGCCTTGGCGATCACATGATGCTCATACAACTGCAATTGAGCACCGTAAATCCGGCAAACGGCAGCAGCTCAGCCACAGCTGGCAGCAGTTGCTCCAGTGGCAGCAGCAGCTCCGCCGCGCTGCGCGCACGTTCGAGCCAGCGCAACAATCGCTCCGCTTTAGCGGCCGGCCACAGTCACAACCACCACCATCATCATCATCACCACCATCACCATCAGCAGCAACAGCAGCAGGCAACAGCTGCTGGCGCCAACGCTTCCAACAACACGTCCGCTACTACAAACACAGGCGCCGCCACCGCAGCAGCAACAACATCAAATATCGTCGTGAGCCAGCAGCAGCGCAGTAATGGCACTACAACAGCCGCTGCACGCTTGCCGGTTGGCAGCAATGGCACGCTGAAGAGCTCCGATCTCAGTTCGTTTCTCAGCAAGCGCGACTATGAGAATCTACAGAGCATTGTGAAGAGCATTGCCATGTCACAGCCGGCGCGTCTGACATCGCCGCCGCTAAGTCAAATGTTGGCGCAGCATGTGCGTCAGTGCGCGCCCAGTAATGTGCCCTCTTCGCTGGCACAACCAGTGGCGGCCGTCAACAACAATACAAGCTTCCACAGCGCGCGTGCCGCCAGCACGGCGGACAACAGCGCGGCGAGCGCATCGCCACTGCTCGAACAGTCACCCATCAAATCGCTATCGAATCTGGTGTCAAGTCCAATCAAAACGGCCGCCATAAAGAGCATTCCCATCACGAAGGCTGGTTGCAGCGGCAGCGCTTGTGAGAGCACAAGCAGCAGCGCCACGTCCAACAGCAGCGCTATGGATGCAGCATGCCAGGATCCCATTGCTGCCAAGCTAACCTCGTGTCTTTGTACACGCCTCAATGGCCGCACAGCCGGCAAGGACGACAGCTGCATGGACACCACCACAACGAGTGGCGCCACAAGCCCGGAGGCAATGATTACAGAGTGCAGCAGCAGCGCGGTAGCCGAGCCGCAAACACCAACAACAACATCAGCGTTGCAGAAGCTTGTTGCGGGGGGCAGCACGCCCGTCGCCGCCACCTTACACAAAACGGCTAATAATCCCATAACGCGCTCGAAGCATCGCAGCCATCACCACCACCACCATCATCATCATCACCACCACTACCATCATCAGCAGCAACAACAGCAGCTACAAGCCAAGACGCTAACGCCATTAGTGCGCCCAAAGGCCAGCACTAGCCCACTGCCGCGTCCCATTCCTTTGACTACGCGCAGCTTGGAGGAGAGCGGACTTGGCGCTGATGCGGACACGAAGACGCCGACAGCGCCTGCCACAGCCACTGGTGCCACAGTGGCGCCGCTCACAGTAACACCAACAACAACAGCCGCAACAAACGGCGTTGCCGCCGAATTAGACGATGCAGGCGTTACAGTCTCGGATTCGCGCACGCTCGCCGAGGCCTCGCGCAATCTCACACAAACGCTGCGCAAACTCTCGAAAGAAGTCTTCACCAACAAGATTGATTTGTCCAGCAGCGAGGAGGCACCGCGCAAAAGCAATTCGGGCGCAGTTATTGAATCGATGAAGAACCATGGCAAAGGCATCTACTCCGGCACCTTCTCGGGCACACTCAACCCAGCGCTGCAGGATCGCTACGGGCGCCCGAAGCGTGACATCTCTACCGTTATACACATTCTCAACGACTTGTTGAGCGCCACCCCACAATACAGCCGCGGCGCGCGCATCAGCTTCGAGACGCCAAGCGGTTCGTCCGCAGCCAGCGGCGCTTCAGGCAGCAACGGCACCGCCGTGCATGGCATACGCAGCAAGCAGGTGAGTACACCGTAGACATACACGCACATATGTATATGAAATGCGATACTTACTAACATATTTACACTTTTGCTTGCAGCTCTCGCTGAAACACCACTATCACCACCACCAGCACGCGCAGTCCTGCGTGAAATGCCTCAAGTCGCAACAGCAGCACGGCAGCGCCAGCGCCTGCACTTACGGCGAATGTAACGGTCACTACGCCGGCGCTAAGGCAACAACAACAACCAGCCGCGGCTGCTGCAAGGACAGCGCCGCCGCCAACGCCACCAGCGGCAGCAGTAGCAATGCCGCCAATGAGCGCACCGTCTGCAATTGCCGCTACCGCAACAACACGGAGACGGGCGAACGCGAGGTGGAGCAAATGTGCCAGAAATGCACAACCGACATGGAGAACACCAAAATGAAATCGAAGATCGATCAGCTGCGCCAGGTGATGCTGCAGAGTAAACAGCGCCGTGAGGCGCGCAAATTGAAAGGCGCTCCCTATGGTGCACGCGCGGTCGGCACACCTGCCAAACCGGCAACCGCTTTAGCACCCACCGCCACCGCCGTGGCTGCTGTCTGCGCCAATGCCACGAATACGTCATCAGCTATGAACGCAAATGCCTCGTCCGCCGCTTTGACAAGCTCACCGCAGCTGGCAGCCGCGAGCAACAGCAACAACACCACAGCGCCCAGCGAGGTATCGCCGAATCACATTGTGGAGGAGGTGGACACGGCTGCTTAAATCCATTTTAATTGCCCGCAATTGCTGCTAAACTATAATAACAACAACAACAGCAACAGCTATAACTGTGTACATGAGGAAGCTCACCATTATTCACCATTTGTCCTAACTTGTAGCATTTATTAGTTTATTCATTAGGAGAATCATCAGCCTCAGCGCTTTTGTGCAAGAGAAGTGAGAAGGCAACAACAAAAACAACAAAAGCAAAACCAAACAATTCAATACAAAATTGATTGCATAATAATGTTTAGTGCGAGAAATATTTACTGACGGCAGCGCGAATATCCAACTGAGTCAACTGAATTTACAACTTACAAATATTTAACAACAACAACAAATAAGCAAAAATAATGCTGTTTAGCAATTAAATAATTAACTTAAAAATTGCAAAAAAATTAATGAAAAAATTGAAAATATAAATTTTTTGTTAATTTATACAAAATGTTAGTTTTGTATTTTTTACTTTATAAGTAGTAAAAATTGGAAATGTATGTAGACAAAATTTAAAAAAAATATTAAATTCACTAAATTCGCTGAAATAGAGAAAATTATTTAGTTAATTGCAAAATTATAGTAAAAAATATTCGCACTTTATATAAAAAATAAATTAACTAATATGACACTAAAAATATGCAAACAAAAAAAAAAAACAAAAAACATTTTGAACTAAACGCTGAAAAATAATATTTAATTAATTGACATTGTAACCTAAAAACGCAAATTTCGTGTTTACAACAACAATTACTATTATTGAAGCCTAAAATCTGGAATTTGCGTGCGAAAATATTTCAAATAATTTCAAATAAAAATTCGCTGTATAATTTAATTAGTTTAATGTGCAACTTGTAATTTATGTAAATTAAAATTAAAGAAAAAAATTGTCAAAAATAATGCAGAAAACGCATACTGAATTTATTACCGAAGCAGCTTGTAGCGAAAAACAGCAATTTACGCGCCCACTTGTTGAAAAACTAAATAATTTTTGCATTTCTTACGCTGTATCATTACTATTCACACGCAGTGTACGCGGGCAGCTTTTGAACTTATAAAAACACATTTTTTTGAAAAACTTTTTTTTTGATAATTTCACTTTTGAATAAAATATTTTATTGCGTCGCTATTAAACTACTAACAAATAGTACAGTGGTTGTGAAAACGATGCGCTTAAAAAAATATTTTACTGCGAAATTTGCTGGCTCGTAAAGAAAATATCATTTTGCGCTTTCAAAAACATAATTTTATTAAAAAATACACAATTTTGTAGTTTCAAAAGTATATTTTAACATGAAATTCACAATTTTGTATTTTCGAAAACATATTTTTATTAAAAAATATAAAATTTAGTTTCGAAAACACATTCTTGTTTTCAAATATGCAATTTTGTGCTATCGAAAATACATTTTTGTTTTGAATCTGCAATTTTTTAATATCGAAAAGACATTTTTTGGAAAGTAAATATTATTTTTTTATGCAATTTTGTATTTTCTAAAATGCATTTTTGCTTCGAAATATGCAATTTTATGCTTTCGAAAATGCATTTTTCAATTTTGAATTTGCTACTTTGTATTTTCGAAAATGCATTTTTGTTTTGAAATATGCAATTTTGTGCTTTCGAAATTATTTTTATTACTTAACGAAATACAGCATTTTGCGGGTACACGCGTTTGGAACCAATATTTAAAAAAAACCGCTATTCAAAAATAATATTAAAAATATTGAATAATTTTTTTTTTAATTTTTCCAAAAATTAAATTTAAAAAATATGTTATGAAGTAAAATAAAATTGCACCAGTGTAAACTAGAAAAATATAAGAAATAAATATATTTTCCGTTATAGACTATAACAAAAAGTTACTATAATTAAAATTATAGCAGAAAACTTTGTCGCGCTAGCAAATGCTGTTAATTGGGAAATAAAAATTTTCGAAAACATTTCACAAACTGTATTGAAATTGTATATGTAAATTATAGGGTTGATAAAAGTGAATTCTTTTACTTTAAAGTTTTATTTAAAAATATTACAAAATTAAAAAACTTGTACACTGTGACCCAGCAAATGCAAAGAAAAGCTACAATAGTAAGCAGTAAATTAGAAAAAATGCAGCAAAAGTATGATTCAGCAAGCAGGAAATTTGTTTTAACTAAAAATTTGAGAGAAAATGTTGCCATAAAAAAATTATAGCAATAAAAACTTGCTATAATAAAAGTTATAGCGCTAAAAGTTACCGAAGGCTTCGAAACAATTCGTAAGAGCTCCAAAAGTATGTTTCAGCTTGTGAGAAAAAGTTTTTTCAATCAAAAATTTGAAAGAAATAGTTGCTATAATGAAAATTTTAGCAATTTAAAGTTGCTATAATAAATTTTTTAGCAATTTAAAGTTGCTATAATAAAAATGATAACAATAAAAAGTTGCTGTAATAAAACTTATAGGGCTAACAACTGCTGAAGGCTTCGAAAAAATTCAAAAATGCAAGAAAATTATGCTCCAGCTTGTGAGAAAAAGTGTTTTCAATCAAAAATTCATAGAAAAAAGTTGTTATAATAAAAAGTACAGCAAAAAAAGTTGCTATAATAAAAATTATAGCAATAAAAATTTGCTATAATAAAAATTATAGCAATAAAAATTTGCTATAATAAAAATTATAGCGCTAAAACTTGCTGCGTGCTGCGAAAAAAAATTCAAAAATGTTTGCATATTAAAGAACTAATAATTTTGTGCCAACAAAAAGTATTCTTTGCAATAATTTATTAAATTTTTTCACAGAATTAAAAAAAAAACAGCGTACTAAATTTATTTTCCTACTTATTGCATTCGAAATTGAAAAACTTGCAGCGTTTTGAACACAATTTACTAAATAAGTACTAGCTACAACTTAACTTACATACATGCAACTATGTTTACTAAAACCAGTTTATATGTGCATACCGTTGTGTATGTATGCAACTAATTAACAATTGTGCAATCGTTAATGTGTCTGTGTGTGTACAATTGTTCATTTATGAAAACTAATTTATGTTTAAGCCTAAACGATGAAATGTTATATAACTTTGCATTAGCTGTTTAGTTTTTTGTCTTGTTTTTTGCCTGTCAAACACTTTGCAAAAACAACAATAATACATTATATATATATATATAAATATGTTTTTTTTTTGGGTATATGAGTTATTGTAATTTTGTTAGTGTAAAGTTTAGCCTGTACACACCTACTAATTCATAATGAATTTTATGTTAGAAGCGCGGCGGGAGCGCCGGGAGAAACGTATGTGTTGCTAGTAACTACTTATTCTACTTATAATTAAATGAATATTTGCTTAAATGCTATTTTGCATCATCAATATGTATGCATTATAAATATATGTATGTTGCGCTTTAAAAGAGTTATGTATGTATGTAGTAAAGTTGGTTTTGTTTTTTTGGAAGACCAGTTATATTTAAAATTACACACACACACATTTATATAATTACATTTATATATATAATATACCACTATGTATAGTTTTAATTGTTCCCTAGGCACTACAGTTACCCCCATTGTTAAACTTTGATTCTTGATTAACTGCATATAATTTCTAACCTCAATTGTTTCATGTTTTGCCCAATTATGTACGCCTACAATATATACATATATACAGTTGTTAGTTGCAGTAAATGTTTACCGTTATGCGTAATTTGTAACACTTTATGCACTTTTCTTTCTTATTCGTCGTGTTTCTCTGTTCTTACTCTTACTCTCTCTTCACTCTTTTGCAGCTGTATGTTTGTGTTACCTTCGTCGCCTTTGAATTGAAAATTATTCGCTTTACATTGCAATTTAGTTAATTTAATTTGCAATTTATGTTAAATTTTAATTATTAAATATGTCTAGTTACATACACACTTACACATATATACTACATACATATGTATATGCTAATAATAAAAACTTTATGTAATTGAAAATAAAAACTTAGTGAAATGGTATATTTAGTTTGAACAAAAAACAAAAAAAAAAAAACAAACAAATTGGTTTTATTTTTAAAAAATTGTGTAGTTGTACGGCGGTGTTATTGTTGTTGTAATATGAACACAATATGCTTTGGAGTAGGCTTGGTCTCTTACAATATTCAAAAATCGCTGATAATCTAAAGTGCAGGAAATTTTAAAGCCTACGGTAATCAAGCACCCTATGCCAGTGCATTTTGAGAAGATTTTTAGTATTTTTAGATTTTCTATATGAGCTGGTGATCTACATATTGGTTAAAGTTACTGGATTTTCTCGAAAAAAATGGTTTAGCAGTAGATTTTTGTAATGACTGTTGCTTAGGCATTTTTATACAAAGATAAGTGGTTTTCAGCAGGCTTCAATTCATGGTTTTCTAAAATTCTGTTCTTTCCGCAAGTTGAAGAAGTACTTCAAAATTTTCAGAGATATCTTTAAAGTGCTCTAGTACATCGTGGCGGAACGTTTTCGACGCTGATCTGGTAACCGCTCGAAAAAACAAAGGCAAAGCTGGATTTTTTATAGCATACTTTTAGGCGTCTCACTTTGCTTATGATATTTATTACATTTTAGACAAAAATCAAGCATAAATATGAATTGAGTTCGTTTCGATCGAAATTTCTTTCCGTTTCGAATTTGTTTTCGATAAGCGTTATTTAATATCAAGAAGATATATCAGCAGAATTTGAAAAGTTTTTTAACTAATTTTGAATCAGATTTTTAGAATTCTGGCTAGTTGCTCCTGTATTCTCACAAACTGACATGGCTTCAAAATGTTTTTTGAAGCTTCGATTGTTTTTCTATGATGACCGCAGCAACTTTTGCGATTCTTCGTCGTAGGTTTTCAGACGCTCTCAATTTTACTACCTCGTTTATTAAAATTTATTTAAAAAATTCTAAGCGCTTTCTTTGATTTTCTCTTGATCTTACCAATTAATAGTGCGCCTTCTTCTTTATTGGCTTAGACACCGCACGCGGGAATGCGCCTAAAAGCAGACAAAAAGTACACTCTATTCAGATTTAAAACATATTGTCTACTTTTAGGCGCCCAAAAGTCTACTCCATTCTGATATGAAAAATGTTGTCTACTTTTAAGCGGATATCAGACAAATTATGCAACGATAAAAAAAATGTAAATTGATTTTAATTTTAATATCGCTTGAAGGCCACTTTCAGAGAAATATTTGTACAGCAATCACACGGCCGATTTATTTCTAAAAAGAGTTTCGATGGCACGTCAGTTTTCATACAAAATTCAAATATGAAAAAAAAAATGAACAATGTTTTATTTAATTTGCTTTCGTTAATCATTTTTCGGATCCGTTCGCAACCTGACCACTCGATTTCCCTTAGTATATACATATGTATATTGCTTAAGCAGTGTGCATTGGAAGCTAATGTTGTTATCTAATGGCTAGCTATCTATACTTTTGAAATGTGCAACTAAACCTAAATGTATAGTATACTTTTAGGCACTTATATACACTCTTTAATTAATTATAAAAAAATAAATTCCAAAACTATTATCGAGGCACCACAGTGAACATTTGTATGTATTTGTTGTAGTATATGTTAACTCATAGTGAAGTAAAAACCGAAGTACATCATCTTGGACTGCATAGTAAAATTTTTATATTGCCATAAGTAGCAAACACATACATACATATATACTCGTGCGTTGGTATAGCAACTGAGTATATTGTGGCAACTGAAAATTTAAGCCAGTTGCATAGTAAATTATTTTATAGTTAAAAAACAAAACAAAAACAAAAAATATTGAAAATGAAAAGGAGAAATTAATAAATATTTAAGAAAAATAAAATAGAAACAAAACTTAATAATTAATTAAATATCCCCCAACCAACAAAAAAAAAAAAAAAATATCTCACAGTCATTCAAAAATATCTCATACAAAAAAATGTATTATTAATTTCGTTGCTTTTAGCAAAATATTGCAGTTTGTTAATATTGCACGGTAAGTATAATAATGTAGTCAATAATATAGATATAACGGTACTTATGTGCCATATCATACCAAATATTGCATATGGACTGGATTCCAAAGCGTAATTTCCCTTAATATTTTATATAAAAATAAAAAAATCTATGAAAATGATTCTTTTCCGCAAAATAATAATAATAATAAAATAACCTGAAAAATATCTTGCCATAAAAAATAATGAAATAAAAAATACCTGCAATAGTGTAAAAGAGCGACCAAAAAATATAAAAATAATTGAAAAAATATAAAAAAAAATTTAAAAAAAAAATTAAAAATGCATATATAAAATTAATAAATAAATAAAAATATTTACAAAAATTTAATTAAAAATTAAAAATTTTTTTTTTTTTTTTGGAAATTACAATATATTTAGAGTCTGCTTAATTATAAAAAATAATAACTAAATTTCATGAAAATACAATGAGGATGAATTATGCTAATATGGCATTATACATAAATAAAAAAAATAAACAAAAAAGTTAAATAAATAATTTTTTTTTATACGTATGTATTTAGCAAAAACAGTTTGTTTGCGAAGAATAGCTACATTCCAAAGAATTTTCTACAACTGTATACAACTTCATACATAAATACGTACTTACTATATACTCTTATATAATACGGCACTTGTATGTACATATGCATGTCTCACTACAGAAGTTATCACAAATACCAAAAAATATCACTATTCGATATACATAAGGCAGAGACATAGCAACCAAGCGAGAAAATGCATAACATACACTAATACATATGCATATACATAAATACGTATAAATAAAGAGTAAATATTTATATTAATAAATAAATAATATTAAAATAAATAATATTATGTACCTCTTCTTTATATAAACGCCGCAAAAATGCAAAACAGCTGGCAACACTTGACTAACAGTTCATAAAATAAACATAAAAACGAAAGAATATATAGATAAACAGCATAAAATAAAAAAAAATATGTAAAAGAAAATTATTAAAATAGAAAAAAATATTAAAAAAAAAGAAAATTATTAAAAAATATTAAGGAATATAAAAAAAAATATTAAAAACTAAAAAAAAACTTTAAAAAATATTGAGAAATCTAAAAAAAAAATAAAAAAAAAATAAAAAACAAATAAAAAAATATTAAAAAATTAAAAAAAATATTAAAAAATATTAAAAGTATATTAAGAAAATAAAATTATTAAAGAATAAAAAAAAATTAAAAATATATTAAAAAATTAAAAAAAAATTATAAAAATAAAATTATTAAAAAATAAAAAAAATTAAAAAATAAAGAAAATAAATAAAAAGTAAAAAGTATAAAAACAAATGCGAAAAGTGTATCACAGAAATCAAAACAAACTGAACTTGTATTAAAAATGAACTTACAAATATTCAAGCGTAAATCAATTAGTAAATAATTTACTACTAAAATACAATTCGTTGCATTTGTTTCGCTGATTATCAATTAATTACAACAATAAATAAACGGAGATACATACATGTGTAATATCGTTGTTTTAATTGTATCCGTTAACTGTAAATGGCTGTAAGTATCATGAATTATTATGCAAATTCAAGCAATTATTTTGAGGTTATGTTTTCTCTTTAATTAATTACAAAAACAGAACTCAGCTAAAACGAAAGTTGACTCCTTAAGCTAGGATCTGGCTCATTAGGTTAAGATCTCTCCGCAGTCTGAAGAATAAGTTATTATTTATACTTGTATTACACAAGTCATAGGCCGATCTGAGTGTATGGCATTCGAATCTCGGGCACTGTAACGAACTCAAACTTAAAAATAATTCAAGCTTTAAGGGCTCCTTTTTACGAGAGAAACGATGTTCTCCAATGGGATCTAAATATTGCGTGATGTTTTGCTCCAAAATCTTAACATATTTCTACTGGGAGGCACCCCTTTTTTGTTGAAGCCAAATGTCGCCGAGATTACGAGTCGGAGAATTAGAAAGTGTTATATTCTATTATTATTACTCTATTACCAGTAGACTTATTGGTCGGGTATTCCGGGTTTAAGAATTAAAATAACCTCAGCACAGTTCCATTGCGATAGGAAATTGTTTACCGGGACCGACAGGATTCGCTAGAGGGCGTTCCGAGCTAACGAACAAGCGGCTGATCAGTTGTATCCAAGCACCTAGAGAGTCAGAACAAACATTTTCGCGCGACGTTTTTCTGTGAGTGGTTTAAGCCGAAGCAGCGTTAAAGCAGAGGTACGCGATTAAATTTTGTGTGAAACTCTGTAAATCTGCGACAGAGACGTGTGTTATGATCAAGAACACTTGACGAGCCATGAATCTTTGAGTTTGTCCTCGAGACAAAGAGGCAATTCTCCGATTGGCACACGCCCGCGTCTCCTCGCCCAAAAAAGGGAAGAATGAGCAAATCTAAAGCGAAACAATGCTCATTGTATTTTTTGACATCAATGGCATTGTCCACCAAGAATTTGTTCCTCCTGGACAAACCGTTAACACCAAGTTTTACGTGGAAGTCCTCAAGAGACTCAAACGAAGGGTCAATCGAGTACGACAAGACAATTGGATGTTGCACCATGACAAAACCCCGGCTTTCTTGTAAACAGCTACCTCACCAAGGTCGGCAACCCAACGCTTCCGCAGCCGCCCTACTTTTTTTGTTTCCTTGCCTGAAAAAGCCGATGAAAGCCATGCATTTTAAGACTACAGAGGGGATCTAAGCAGCATCCACCTCGGCTCTCAAGGCTATTCCATTCCCCTGCAATGCTTGGAAATCGCGCTGGCAGCGCGGCCTTGACGCAGCAGGAGTCCATTTTGAAAGTTTTTTAAATCGACTCAGTCCAATTACTTTCCGAACAAACCCTGTATAGTCGACATCAGCAATTATTTTGTTACAAAAGTGGAAAAAAGCAAGAAATACTCGTTTAATACAATCCTTTTGTATTTATTAATTTTAGTTTACACAATTTATTTTATTATTTTACAATATACAAGAGCGTTTTTATGTATACAAGTACAGTTATGATTGTAATCAAGTTGTTTTCACCATTTCGCTGCGTAGCAAATTTCTCAATCAGCATTTTTAAAAGCAAATTACAATAATCTCTATGCAATATATATATATAGATGTATATATTAAAATGGTAAATATATATATGATATAAATTATATATTTGGAAGTATGATACATACATACATACATAGCTACAGAGCTAATAATTAAATAATTAACTAAAAAGAAACAAAATAAAATATGTTGCAGTTCATTAAAGCCACTTTTACAATTTACTTTTACCTCCAGCACCAATTTACAAATACATACATACACACAACTTAGTTAAGCGAGAGCAAGAGAACAAAATTATTATTATATTTAAGCAAGGCAATTATTATTGCATTACAAAAGCATTTAAATTAAATTGTTTATGCTATAAAAGATCACCATTAAATATGCTAACGAAAAGTGTTCACACCTAAGCAACAACAAACTTTAAAGACGGCGAATCGGTTGTATATAATGGTTGAATGAGAGAAGAGCGCAAGTGGTAAGTGAGGCTTTACAAGAACGAAAAGGTAATTTGAGTATGCAAAAAGTCATAAAAGCGCGGAAAAATCGACAATATGCAAGAGTAAGGTAGGCAGCATGACGAAATTCTAAAAAAAAAGTAGAAAATATATGCGACATTTTTTAAAATTGATTTTACGACGCTTTGTCACATTTGACTTATTTTGTTGTTATTTTCTAATAATAAAAACTATAATATGTGATTATAGTTATATAATCAACCACTTTCAAGCCTTGCATTTCACTACCACAACTTAGATTTCAAACTACACTGCAAAGCTCATAAAAGCTCACTTAGCACCTGCGCGCTCTCAATGCTCTCCAGTTGTTGACGGCCTGCTCAATATTACAACTATTGACTGCTGTTGCTAACTGTTTTATCTACATACAAATTAATGCTTTACACACTTATTTTACGATTTTACGAGCCGAACTGCTCCTTCGCCTGATCGATTGGTGCGAACTCGTAACTGCCACGCCCATCGAATTGCAAATAGTAGTCGTGATGCGTCCAGAGCGACTTGCGATGCGACACTGTGAATAACGTGATGCCTGCTTCGCGACAATAACTGTACATTTTACCCTCAACATCCACCGACACCGCGCTGGTGCACTCGTCTAAAATGGCGAACTGAGGACTGTGGTAGAAGAGACGCGCCATCGCTATGCGTTGCTTTTCACCACCCGACAACACGTCAATCCAATCTTCGATGGCGTTCAGTCCATTTTCGCGTTGCTCCAAATAGGTGAGCTGCACAATGTCCAAGTACTTCATAAGATCTTCGTCGCTCTTGCCGCTGCGTATCATTTCGTCGCGCGTGTGTGGGTAGATTATCTGAAATTGAATTAAATTATTACTACAAAAGCTTACACAAGTCTATAGTGCAAAAGTCTACATAAGTCTACACTGTAAAAGTCTACACATGTCTCCACTGTAAAAGTATACACAAGTCTTCACTGCAAAAGTCTACACAAGTCTCCATTGCAAATGTCTACATAAGTCTCCACTGCAATTATTTACCTGATCGCGTAGTGAGCCGAGCGTCATGTATGGACGTTGCGGTATATAGAAGAGTTTACCACGTGGTGGTTTCGTTAATTTGCCACCCCATGTGGGCCACAGCTCGCCGAGTATGCGGAATAAACTAGATTTACCACAGCCATTTGGACCGCACACCAGCACGTTCATGCCCGATCTGCAACAAGACGATTTTTTTTAATATTTTTTTTTTTTAATTTTTTTATATATTTTTTTTATATATTTAAAAAAATTTTTTTAATATCTTTTTTAAATTTTTTTTTTAATATCTTTTTTAATTTTTTTAAATTTATTTTTTAATTTTAAACTATTTATTTGAGACCGTGTACTTACTTAACCTCAAAGCTTAGCTCCTTTACGAGCACATCACCGTTCGGCGTAACGAGCGGCACCTTTTCGAACCGTATGATATTATCCACGAATGTCATAATGCCCTTGTTAGGGCCGAAGCAATTGTCGCCATTCAAAACGTTATTCACCATTGTGCGTTCGTAACGTCCTTTATTCAGATCACCCAGCACTTTGATTAGCTCGGTCATGCGCGCCGTGAAGCCTTAAAATTTAGAAAAAAATGTTCGAATTTTCTCATAACAGTTAGTAATGTAAAAAAAAAAATATTTTACCTGCCAAGCGCGACATCTCGCGACCGGCCAAAACTAAACGACCGATAGCTTCGGCTAATTTCACCAACATGCGGCCGTATGTGTAGTATGCCTGTGGAAAGTGTGGTAAATTGAGATTAAAGTAATATAATAAAAGGTGGATAAAGTTTTTATAAAAGTACTAAATATTCTCGAATCCACATCTCATATTAAAATTAGTATTTCGAACAGAAAAATAAGGTTAAGGTCTTATTATAAGATATGGATATCAACCTTACGAAGTCTATTTGGCCTAGGTAATTATAGGTAATTAGTATGTTCATAAGTACAACAACAACAATATCAAGTTGCAATCCATTTTCATTCTTAAGTCAGACACGCTATCTATGTATACATATATGTATGGCAGCTATATGCTATAGCGATCCGATTTGAACAATTTGTGCAGAGATTGTAGTGTGTCCTAAGACAATAATCTATACCGAAATTCGTGAAGATATCTCGTCAAATAAAAAAGTTTTTCATATAAAGACTTGTTTTTGAACCGTCAGTATGTATGACAGCTATGTGATATAGTGGACCGATCTGAACAATTTTTTCGGAGATTGTACCCTTGCCTTGGATAGTAATCTGTGCCAAATTTCGTAAAGGTATCTCGCCATATGAAAAACTTTTCCATATAAGGACTTGTTTTTGAACCATCAATATGTATGGCAGCTATGTGCTACAGTTGTTCGATTTCAACGGTTTTGAGAAATGTGTAGCTTCTTGGGGCGAAAAGGAAAGAAGGAAAATTTCAGATCGATATCTCAAAAACTGAGAAACTAACACGCGTATATAGGGAGAGAAAGACGAATGGATAAATGAGGATGGCTAAATCGACTCAAAAAGAAGGAATTCTGGGTATTACAAACTTCGTGGCATACTTAATATATAAAAAAAATACAAACCTGCAAACGTTGACCACTGCGTTCGCCCGACAACAAGGGATGATTGTCCGTGAAGAATGGAATTGATACTGCATAAAAACCGACGATGGAGGCGAAATCTACACCGAACAAAGAAAATTTACCAAATGAGAATGAGCGCCATAGGCTTAAAATCAAAACAAATGCCGTTATAAAATAAAGCCTACTTACATTTGCCCACAATATTATCGACAATACCCATGCTAACGCGGAATTCCAAGAACTTGCGTAGATGTGTGCGTAATTTCGAATAACTGGCCAGCAGCGTGAGCTTCTCGCGTGTGTTGCCCTGATAGAAGGCCACCTCCTCGGAGTTCGTGATCAAACGGCTATTAACATAACGGAATTCACCTTCCAGCTTTTGCTCCTCAACCGTTAGACGACCGGTTGGGCGACGCAAGCGCGTGAGCACAATGCCAGCGAAGAGCAAATACAACATAAGTATGGAAGGCGTCTGTTAAAGAGAGAGAAAGAAAAAAAAATATATAACTATATCCATCTCTAGTGGTAGTTAAGGAGTATACGCGCTCACCTTGCCACCCAGATTGACCGTCAAGCGATAGACATAGATAAATATGTCCAGCACGGGCTTGCTGATATTCGAATACAGATCTGTGGCGCTCTCGCAGAACTTATCGATGTCTGTGGTAAGTAATTGATCGGCATTGGCTATTCGGTTATCCAAATTGGACATTTTGTAGTAAGTGTAACCGCTGCAAAGAGTGTGGGGCATGATTTAGTCACTTGCATTAGCTCAATTGAAAATGAAATGTAATTACCTCAGATACTGATTGTACAGATGATGTGTCAGATTTGTACGGAAACGCAGTTTCAATTCACCCAAACTCCATTTCAGCACATTTGTGACAACCGATATCTGTCGGGTGAGTAAAAGTGTGTTTAATATTAATTTTAAATTGTATTTGTATTACTCACCATTGGCAGAGCGGCCAAATACTTGAGCAGCGCGGATTTGAATTTATCTTTATTCATGTGTATGATCGTACTCTCCACCACAGTGGCATTCTGTATCATCCAAATATCACTGACTGAGCGACCGATCAGCGAAGCGGCCACCAATAACAACAAACCGCTTTCAACACTCCAGAAGCGGGGCACGAGTATGGCTGGAATTATAAAAAAGACAACATTTCATAAAATTATTCTCTATAAATACAGGAATAACTGAAAAATGTTAAAAAAAAAAACAACCGAGGCATATAGCAAGTTATGAAAAATTGGCACAGAAGAAAATTTTATCAGTCCGGGTCAATTTTGATCAGATGCTAAATTCTCCCAGAGACTCCGAGAACTATTCGTGCATTGAAAACCATGCAGGTATTTCACAGAGGCTTATAACAACTTATGAAAAATTGGCACAGAAGAAAATTTTATCAGTCCGGGTCAATTTTGATCAGATGCTAAATTCTCCCAGAGACTCCGAGAACTATTCAAGTATTCAGGTATTTCCAGAATATTCAACAAAACTTGCAAAAATTATTCCGCAATGTCTTCCAGTCTTCATTGGAAAGCACGGCACAAGTAAGACTCAAGGTCTAAACTTAACCAGAGTGACTAAAGATATCTTTTGACGCTAATAACGAATACATTCGGACACGAAACCGGCCTCCTGTGCCATATTTCAACAGCAACAATGCTTTTCAGTTGCACATTGACTTTGGAAAACTTTTCAAAATAAATGAGTTAAGTTCTCAAATTTGATTTGTTGTAAAAAATTATTTTGTTTAAGAGAAAAAATTAAAAAAAAATTTACATATTTAAAATAAAAACTTTGTGATTTTATTTTTAGGAAAGCAATCAAAATTAAAGTGAGTACGCTTAGAATACCAAAAATTATGTAATAAAACCGCTGGTTATCATCTTCATCATTCGCAGAGAATAAACAGTCCAAATGACAGTCACAGCAGCCATTGTGATCGCGGCGCTCTTTCAAATTGTACTGCGCACTTCCTTCTTCTTCGAACAGGAGAAGGGTCTCTGCTCGCCGGCGCCCTCACTAGCCAGTTGGATATTCCTGATTGCGCTGTTGGATCTCATCTCGGATCTATGCCTCTATCCGGTACGTTACATGCATTTGCCGTATTTCTGTCAGGTGATCGTCGAGACCATTGTCACCATTTTACTAACGGAATTCGGCGCCATAATCGTCTGGTGCACGCTGGAGAAACTCTTTTGGCGACTAATCAAATCATTCTTGCTGATCATGGGCATGTCCACCGCGACCTATGTCAACTATGAATCACTCATACTGGGTCTGACCACCACCTCGATCAGTTTAGGTATATTGGCGTTTGTCGGTCAGGCCACCGATCACTTTCACTTGATACGTAAGAAATATCAACGTATTGAGCGCAAGGTCACTTTGAACATGGAAATGTTCTGGGATTATGTGAACGGGTACAGTGGCTCACATAGACGTTGTAAGCCCATGTACGATTGCTCATCGGAAGATTTCGAGGAGATCTGTTGTCCGAAGCGGCGACGAAAACGTCGAAGATGTTGAAAAAGTGAACGAAGTTGTCATTGTCAGTCAAACGCTCTCTGTCTATACGTTCCAGCAAAGTGTTTTTTGTGGCATTGTGTGCGTGCTTTGTATGTGTTTGTGTATAATATTTGTCTATGTGTCCCTGAATGTACTCGTGTGTAACAGTTTGAATGTGCTTGACCCGAAAGGTTAATAATAAAATGCAGTGTAATTTTCATTGTCTCTTTTATTGTTGTTGTTTTAATTTCGGAATAATGCATGTTTAGTGAAACAAATACAGGTAAAACTACACAATTCAGAGTGTCTGTGTAATTATCCTATTCAACTCTATATATAGTTATATAGCATAATGGAACTTTGAGCTTTGACTACACTTTGGAAGCTTGAGTTCAATACAATTACATCACTGAATCTTGTTTCAACGCCACAAAGCTCGAAACAGAAATCAAGGTATAGAAAAGGTCAGTTTGTTAACTTGAAGTCAATATTGTCTTAACCCACAGACATCATCTGGCCCGCCTCTTCGAATATAGTAGACCATGAGAGTTCGCCAAATTCCATTTCGAAAAGACGGTCGAATGATTTGACGGAAGCCGTAATATTTGCCGAAAACCACAAGAATCGCAGAACTGGCGGTAAATTCAGCCTCCATGTTTAAACATACCCAAATGGGTTGCGGCTGATCGGCTTCGCCGGGGCCCGATATATGGTTATCTGTAGTACTAGATTTCAGCATAGGAAAATTCATCAAGCCAGTTGGTTGTCTCCGGATCGAAAAGACGGAAGACATGTCTCTAATGTTTTAGACGTGCGTACACTCCGAGGTTCTAGCCTTGACTCGAACCGCTACTTGTTGCAGCGAAGATATGCACCCGCCTCTGGGCAGCAAAAAACGCCATCAACAAACGTTGGATTGGAATTGAAGTGTGCTCCGTCCAATCCACAAAAAGGGAGACCTCACAATCTGTGCCAACTACCGTGGTATAAGCCTCCTCAACATTGCATATAAGGTTCTACCGAACGCATCGAGTGAAACATTAAAGCCCGCCGTCAACATTAGAGTGAACAATTGGACCTCATTAGTGTGGTTTCAGGCCTGGAAAAACAACAACTGACCAGATATTCCCCATGCACAAATCTTGGAAAAGATCCGTGAAAAGAGGACCACCTTTTCGTCGATTTGAAAGCCAAGTCTGAATTTTTTATCCCCGGAATACTAACACGGTTGTGTAAAATGCCCTTGAGCAACACCAAAAGCTCTGTCAGCATCGGGAAGGTTCTATCCGAGCGGTTCGATACCATTTCAGAGAAGGCGATCGTTAGTTCTACTTTCTCCAGACTGGATAAGGAAGCGAGGCAAACAGTCGTCGAACTCGAGAATTGATTTTCAATGTCAATGTTCATCCCCGTCCTGCTATATGGGGCAGAGGCATGGACGATGACAACATTTGATGAGTCGGCGTTACGTGTTTTCGAGGGAAAGGTTCCGCGGAAGATTTATTATCGAATATCGCATTCGATGGAACGATGGTCGTATGAAACATACGACGTCTCGAGCTGCTGAACTGGTTATGATAATGAAAGCACAACTAGATTCTTGTCAAGTATATTGGGTAATTATGTAGTTAGTGAAATCGAGTAAAAAGGCATTGATCATCAATTTACAGTTGGAAGTTCAAGAATGCGAAACTCATCATAAACCTTTACGAGCTCTAGAGCTAGATTTCAAGAGCGTTTCGTCAAATAAAACTGAACAATATTTACTTACTCTACTTATAATAATACAACTTTAATAGCATAACAGTAATGAAATAATAGTAAGAACTAACCGACCGATGGGTGGTCCAAAGCACACGAAGTGTCGTCTAAAGCCGGCTTTGCGTTCGCTCTTCACTTCTAATTTACAGTGATTCATAGCGTAAACGTGCTAAATGGCAATAGTATGTTGTTGCACAACAACTCATAATACTTATAGTATATTCTGCCACTACATTGTCATATTACACAAGCGGCTGTTGAACGGCCGAGGCAACTCGTCTGATGTTACAAAGCAAAGCAAACGAAGCTACGAACACAATACGAGGCACTGCAGAGAAGTGTTAATTTGTCTACGTAACAACTGTGATTGTTATTATTAATATATGCACATACAAACATACATATATAAGTACAGTGATGGTCATATAAGTAGGAACAGTAACCGGAAGAACACTTAATTTTGTTAAAAGAGACTAAATTCATTTCTCTTCGGTGTATATTAAACAGGAGAACTCCATTGTTTCTTGCACTAGGGGCGCAAATGTTTAGCCGGCAATGAGCTGGCCGACGAACTAGGTCGCTCCGGGGCAGCGTCCAACCCCACACCATAAAGGAGTTGCTCCACACGAAGGAGAGAGTGGGGAGAAAACGGCACTGGGAGCAGGCAACCAGCCTGGGAGGTTACAACTTTACAAGGTTTAGAGGTATGATCAACCCCGAGACAAACTCCGTCTCCGTGTCGCGCTCTTTAATGGCCACTGCAGGCTCAAGAAGCACTTGTCCAATATGGGTATAGTCTTTTGCGCAACTGCTGGTTTTGCGACATGGAACAGGAGACTCCAGAACACCTGATTCTAGATTGCCCAGCAATTTGTAGAAGCAGGCTGAATGCCTTAGGTTCTATCTACGTGGAAATGGATCACATCACCTCAGTCGCGGCCAAAAAGCTCCTGAAATTGTTCGGAGTGTTGGATCTTTGTGAGCATATTTCATATAGGAGAGGGCACAATAGACCATATTGCAAAGTCTCAATTGTTTTCTACCTAACTTTCTGATTTTAGATAAAACTCCTTCACGTACTCAACCGTCATTACACCAAGTGATCAAATCAGATCCGAAATGGTCCATTTAAACTACGGACCGAATTCGAATCAACACAAATTTGTTTCCTAGATTGATGGAACTTTTTTATACTCGTGTAAAACTTGTCGAATGTGAGTCGCCCATTCACCTCTGACTCTGTTATGACGATAACAGCGAGAATGTTAAAAAAACACTGCACATGGGACTCTCTTTCTTGGACTCTGTTCTACTATCGTAAAGCGACCTACGCCCACAAGCTATTATTTATCACAATTTTTCTATTGTTTAAGTCAAATGTACTATTTCTATGAACACCGCTGTATATACTCATAAATTTATTTGTCGGTAAGTAAGTTCACGTTTGTTAGGATGACAGTGTACAGTGTATTTCTCAAACTCACACTTTTGAGCTTTGGCGGTGTTCTAATTAATCACAATTGACAAGTGCACGAGTATATGGAACGATCGTAAAAACATTAGTGTAATTTATTTTGTCGTGAGGCCGAAATTGAGTTACCCCAGGTTATAGGAGCGAAGTCATAGCTCAAAACTAAATAATTTCAGATCAAGGCATAGTTTTCGGCCCGGGGCATATTTAGAAATACTATATAGACTACCATGAGTAAAAAGTAGTAAGACTTTATTCATAGTTTTGATTTGATTCTTAATTTATTCTTCAAAATCTATGTATGTCGTCCACCTCCAATTAATACTCCTTGGTCTCAATACGCTTGCGCCGTTTTATCCAATCCTTAAAACAATTGTTAGTCAATTTTCGAAAAAGCCTTCAATGCGCGATTCATCTTTAATGACTTGAATTGACTCAAAAAGGGTTTTCACGGAGAGATCGTTTCAGTTTGATGAATAGCCAAAAGTCACGCGGAGCTAAATCAAGCGAATACGGTGGTTGCGGCACGATATTATTTGGAAATGTGGCTTAAAATTAACGAAGAATCACTGCAGTATGCGACCGTGCATTTTCGTGGTGTAAAAATCAAGAGTTGTCGGCTCACAACTCCGGGTCTTCTTACGAATAGCTTCGCACAAACGACGCATAGCACTCAAAGAGTATTCCTTGTTGACAGTTTGGCCGTCGAAAGCAATTTGGAGTGCACCACATCTCGAGAATTGAAGAAAACTGTCAACATAACATTAATTTTTAAACGGCTTTGACGTGATTTTTTTCGGCTTCGGTTCACCTTTGCCACGATATTCGGCCGATCGTTTTCGGGTCGTAAGCATAGATCCAAAAGACTAATCGGCAGTAATAATACGTTTCATTACATCCTGGTAGTCGAAAAAAGCATTGCTTCACAGACGTTAACACGACGCTGATTTTCGAAAAAAATTTAGTAATTTTGGAACCACTTTCAGCTTTTACTCTTCTTAGAACCAAATGATCTTTCAAAATGGTTTTTACTGATTCTTGTGATACTCCAACAAAGCCAGTAAGATCTCTGACTGTTAATAGTCGATTCTCAAGTACCAATCGCCGAAAACGGATTATGTACTTCAGAAGGACAAACATATACTATAGATTAAAATTAATTTGTTGGGACATTTGAAACTGACAGTCAGACCAACTGAAAGAAATAAATAGCTTTTCTCGCGAAATTTAAATTAAAAATTCTTATTATTTTTAGCCCACGTAATAAGTCATGGCTATAACCGAGTAAGCGGCCAATAAACCAATAAAGAAGAAGACTGAGGCAAAATAATGTCGTCCCACGACAGATGGTTCTAAGAACTTGATTTTTTTTTTCTAACTTGTTTCTTGACTTTCTACACAAATACTTGAGCATTGTTTTATGCCGCTACAAATAGTAAGTAAGAAAATATTGATAAACCGGAGAGACTAGATTTATTGCTAACAATTTGATAGCACCAATGCATACCAATGCGATTAACGGAAGGTTAATACTAATTTTAATCGCTTAAGTTTATAACAACCATTCAATTTATGACTGCTTTAAAATAGAAAATTATTTCCATGAAGGCAAAGTATCAAAGGCTTTATTATAATTTTTCAACAGGGTTGCCATTTAAAAAAAGATAAAAGAATAAAAATAGTATTTCAAAACTTCAAACGAAAATATTTTCAATTTGCATTTTTTTATAAAAACAAAAAATATTTAAATCTCTGAAAAAATAATGCCAATTACCATTTGAAAAAAATTTCAATTAAAAAAAAAAAAAATTTCAATTTAAAAAAAACAATCAATTAAAAAAAATCATTTTAAAAAAAATTCCAATTAAAAAAAATTCCAATTTAAAAAAATATTTTCAATTTGCTTTTTTTATAAAAACAAAAAAATATTTAAATCTCTAGAAAAAAATTACGCCAATTACCATTTAAAAAAAAATTTCAATTTAAAAAAAAAATTCAATTTAAAAAAAAAATTCAAATTTAAAAAAAATTAAATTAAAAAAAAATACCAATTTAAAAAAAATTTCCAATTAAAAAAAAAGAAATCAAATAAAAAAAAATCCAATTAAAAAAAAATTACAATTTAAAAAAAAAAATTCCATTTGATTTTTACCCAAAAAAAAGAATAATAATCAAATCTCTGAAAAAATATGGTCATAATTCACATTAAATAATATAGCAATTCATGTGCGATCTACGATCAGCCATTTAACTTAACCTACATTTAATAACAGACAATTAAAAACTGTGCCAGATGTCGCAAACTATTACGATTATTTACATAAATTATTTATTTAATAACAATAATAAAAATTAATGGAGCATATCAACATTTTTACTGCTCAGTCAGACAGAATAATGACTGATGTAGTATCAGAGCGATTAACGGTACAACGACAGCGCTATTAATTGTTTTATTGACATTATTTTATTTACAAGCGAAATTAGTTAGCTTGATGTGTTAGGTTAAGTTAGATGGCTGATCGATGTTCACACGTGGACTGGTGTATCTAGTCCTTTGTGAAGCCATAGAAACTATACATTGCTATATTTATACATTGATGGGTTAATATTCAGAAATATTTTTTATACTTACGTAACAGCTGTCTCAACTGTTTAAAGAATACCGCATTGACGTGAGCTTTGCCGCCCTTTTTGTCTTTCTTCTCCGCAATTGTGTACTGTATTTTATCTTCATAGCCCGGTTTTCTGCAAGAGAAAGGAAAATTATGAAATTATTAATGAGAAACGAGTTTTGAGAAAAGAAAAGTAATTAAAATTCTGCAATAAAATTAAATATCGCTTAAATAAAGTTAGGTTAGTTTTGACAAAAAAAGTCAAAACTTGCGGCAAAGGCCACCAAGGATCCCACTTAGACGGTTAAGAGCGACGAACCGTTGTAACGCCTAAAACTCCTTCGTTATGAATTATGATATAGAACTGTAGACAGTGTGTGCGGGAAGGTTTTAAAGTTATACTTTACTTTGGGGGTTTACCAAACATTGAGTGGAAGTTCATCTTAAGGGAGGCTCCGTATGCAGAGCACTCTATATCAACAAAACAATATGAACTCCCAAACTTGTTCTTGAAATGGTTAACGATTTTTTGTTTTTCAAATACTGCTGAGCTAGAGAATTTCCAAAAATTCTATTAATACTGGGTGACCTTCAATCGATAATGATAATTAAAGTACCGTTCATTTTAATTTAAAAAACTGATCCTAAGGTTAGACACCCTTAGTTTTTCCAATACAAAGGATTCGTTTATCGAGTCAAAAAAACTCTATATTTTCAAATATATCTTCGAAGTTCACCGAAACCTATTTTGCACTCCCCAAAAACAAGGTTACATATTCTTACTTAATTATACTTTGGTATTGGGAGCAAGCAAGCTTTATATTTCTGGACTTTGTAGCACAATCTAAACTAAAGCAAATAGTAATTAAAATTTGTGCTGTTCAATAGACTCAAGTTCAAGCTGTTATTTAATGAAAACAAAAAAATAAAATAAAATAAAAAAAAACACGAAATGGATTACTTATCAGGCCTGTGCGAGACTGTAGTTCAAAGGTTTATTTGCGATTAATGAATGGATCTATTAATTTAGTGGTACAAATCGCATTAAGGGTGAAGGCTTCAAGCAATTTAGTTCATATAAATAAATCAACAAAGAATCTAATAGCAAAGAATTTGATAAGCAGAAGAATTTAAAGATTGAGAGTTGACTTTAGAACTTGATTTATTGACTTGATGACGGGTGTTTGAAACACTAAATTCCTGACAATTAAGAATATTTTATTTCCTTCCACTTTAAGATGCAAAAAAGGCAAAGGTAAAAGTCAGCGAAGATTGGAAATATCAGAAAGCAATTAAACGTGACTTTCTGAAGGAAAGTGATTAACTTAAATAAAGAAGATATCTTTACTTAAACTTCATACATTGGACTTTGGAAAGAGTTACGGGCCGATTACTTAGGTTAGGTGCGGTAAATCTGGTAGGCCAATGAGTCACGCATAGACCAGTTTTAGTTCTTTGCGTTGCCAGATGTAGTTCAGTTACTAGTTACTTGTTCAAATTGTGTATTGAGCTATCTCTTGATACATCTTAGCGAAATTGGTATTGTCTCTGCCTCGAATTCGTTTAGAGAGGCTGCTGTCTTAGCCAACTCGTCTGCTCTTTTATCGTTAATGTTCCAATGACCTGAAGCTGTAAGTGCGGACGAAGACTGTGGAGAGTCGATTCGACGGCGTTCGCAGCAACTCGCATTTTACGTCGAAATCTCAAATTGAAAGCGTACAAAATAGCCGCATCGCATCGCTTCGCTCTATAAGTGTTTCGAGCCAAATTTCGTTCAGCGATAAGTCCATTTTTGGCTCAATGAGCAAAATATCACTCGTGTCATTCGCCAGTTACCAGTCGAAATGCTCGAACGAGTCATCGAAAATTGGATTTAACGGATGGACCATCTAAGACGTGACCGGGGCCACCGTTCGAAAGAAATAATCTTCAAAAAATAAATACCAAAGAATGTTTATTCGAATGATAATACACATTCCCCATTAAATTAGAAGTTTCTGTGTTTTTACTTTGAAAAGTAGGGAAACTCGAAATGTATCACCCTTTAGCTAGAGAGAAGTTTAGCGACAATGAAGTATTAAACACCGGGTTTGAGACTTATTTTAAAGCAAAAGACAATTTGTTTCACAAAAATTGCACTGAAAATTTTTCAATATCCGTGTACTGCCTTCAATGACACCTACATTGAGCACAAAAATCGAATTTTGCCAATAAAACATGTTTTTTCTCAAACTTAGTTCATATGACAGTATTGCACATAATAATATTGAAAAAAAAAACAATAATAATAATCAATAAAGCACCTTTATTTGGTTATTTAAATGCCTTCATTTTAAAATATTAACTATGGATATAAGAGCGAATACAACAGCCCCCGCTGTCTTCTAACACTGACGTGTATATTTGCAGATGTTTTTTTGCTTTATTTAAGCTGTCTTCTTCAACTTTTATTCTGCTGCTTTCATTTATTTTTATTCTTCCGATTAATTTTGTTATGAACTTTAAACGGCAATCGAAAATGGAGGGGCAATGGCGGAGGAAATGAGGTGATTCGCCATATGCCACTTGCAGTTGTTGTTGCTGTTTTAGTAGCGTAGACATTGCTTGTGTTTGATTTCATAGATTGCCCGCAATTTGCACTCACACATACACACACACGTATAGGAACAGAGTAGCAGCGTCTTTAAAAAATGAAAAATAATTGGTTTATACACCCATATGCATCTATGCATGCGTATGTATATTAGTATATACATATGTACATGTTTGTGCATATATGAAAATATTTGCTATCGCAAGGAAGTACATCAAATATTGTGAGTGCACTGCATAGAGTTCACACCTGCGGCTGAAGTTGAGATTAAGTTTTTGAGTTGTTTTCAAAGAAAACTAGTTGTGAAGTAACCAGTTAATATTCAGTTATAGTTTTGGTTAAATAATTATGAAATATATTATTAAGTGCTAATAATATTAATATATCAGCTGAGAAAGTTACAAAATAAAGCCCTATAACCGATTCCAAGTAACCGCGTGGACTTTATTCATTTCTTTCCTAAATGCAGAGCCATAGATCATAATATTTTTTTTCGGAAATCATTTTCGTAAGCCACGAAAATCTTAGAAAAAACATATCTGATCAAATTAAACCCGGACTGGTCCATAGAAACTCGCAGTGTGTATTTCGGGGCGAGTTAAGTGAAACGCGTTTCGTACCCAAAATTTCCACCAAAATCGTTCGAATGGACTCGCGAGAGTTGCCGAGCTCTCTTGCCATCTCTCTAACACTTACCTGACGATTTTCAAGCACCATATCTTTCACTTATTTTATATTTTCATCAGTTGAAGAAGTCGAAGCTTGTACTTGAAGAGCGAGTTTACTTGAAATTTTGGGTTTGGAGTGTTTTGGGGAGTTTAATTTATCACGAACATTCAGTGAGGGTTGTGAACTCATCGAAAATTTGCGTCATGCGAGTTCAGTTGTTAGAAAATTAAATAAATCGTCCTATTGACATCAGAAAGATGGCAGAGAATCTCTATACCTCGTATGGATCGACTCAGCACATTTTGCTTAATGATTTCAGTAGGCGTGTCAATGCTAGACTAGGACCAAAACCCTGATTTTTTTTCAAATAGGACGTCGAGCAGAGTTCACAAAAGAGATTCTTGGCAAAGTAGCTGTGGACTCTTCTTCTTTTCTATGGCTTCACAAGGAGCTACATATAACAGTCCACGTGGGAACTTTGATCAGTCATCTAATCTAACCTAACCTAGCCGTGGACCTTACGTTTATCACAAACAGTATTACTGAAAACGAGATATTCTTACTAAAATTCATGAAAATGTAGTTTCTTTTTGTCAGTCCGGGCAAATTTGATCAGATGACATAACTAAAGATTAACAAATTAAGGATTAAATACTATTTTTGGTAAAATGTGGATCTAGTTCCTCCAAGAAACTTAAAGTTGGAGGTTCCTTAGGAAGGAAGCTCATTTTGAAGGCGATAATAAATATTTGTATTAAAATTTGTGAAATTTAGTTTTCTTTTTGTCAGTCCGGGTCAAATTTGATCAGATGGAATAACCAAAGATTAAAATATTATGGATTATATACTATTTTTGGTCCAAAATGGGTTTAGTTCCTTCACCAAACTTCAAGTTCGAGGTTCTTTATATCTTCGTATATTATTGCTGCTTATATTGACTCGTGAACCGATTTTGAAACGAGATTTCTTTTAAAATTTGTGAAAATTTAGTTTTCTTTTTGTCCGTCCGGTTCAAATTTGATCATATCAAATAACCAAAGATTATCTTATTATGGATTGAATACTATTTTTGGCACAATGTGGGTTTAGTTCCTGCAATAACTTTCAACTTCGAGGTTTCTTAAAAAATAAGTTCAGGAGCGCTTAACTGCTTTCTTTAATGGCATAGATCTCATGTATATGAATTGAAAGCAAATATAGCGCAAAGAAGCTTCAATGAAAGAGTACTTTTTTCTGTTTTTTTGCATTAACTAGAGAGTTCTTTCTTCCAGCCAATTGTCTGTTCAAGGAATCTGCTACGGAAAATATTTACGGTCGTTTTTGAGTGTTAGCAGCGCGATTACTACTCAAAATCGAACCAAACTTCTTTGCTAAAGTGACTGCCTCAAGATAAGCTTGGAAAAATATCTATTTAAGCTAGTAATAGTACATTCATGCGGCCCGGACTTTGACGACATCAAATTTGTGGTTTCACCACAGAGAATAATCGAATATTTCATGAAAATTTTTTTTGTTTTTTTTTTTTTCGATAAATATTCAGTGTCGTCAAAACTTATGGCAAAGCGAAGATTACCAGTTGTTCGTTAGTTGCTAACTAGTGGCATCGCCTATGTGGTCTATACTCGCACACACCCCCCTTCGCTTAACAATTCAACAAAGTGTTCGCGCCACCCAAAGATGATATGCGAACTTTTACTAATTTATTATCGTATGTTTATTAAGAATTTTATTATCTGGCGTGTTGTTGTAGTGAGGAATACACTCTTGAGTTCGTAATTTCTCAACAGGTTCTCACTTAACTGAATTTTTGCCATCTAAGAATAAATATTGGCGAAATACCTGGCACTAGCATTAGAACGCTGGTCAAGAATTTTATTTCTGGGCTTTCATGCATTCAAAAGCAATTTAGGAGAGGAAGAAAAACAAGTGATTTATTAATAAATATTAGCGGCAACTTTTTGAATAAATTATTTTTGGCCAACAAAATGTTAAAAAAAAAAATATTTTGAAAAAAAAATAAAAAATAAAAAAATAAAAAATAAAAAAAGAAAATAAAAAAAGAAAATAAAAAAAATAAATAAATTTTGTTTTTGAAATTGTAATTTTTTTGCATTAGAAAAATATTTTTTTAATTATTATTTCATTTTTTATTTTTAATTACTGAACTGTAAAGACGTAGCTCATTTTGTAAAAGTCATAAATTTTAATAATCGCTAATCTGTTCTGTCAATAAATAGCTCAGTTAGTAATAATATGGCAGTAGTTAAAAGTAGATTGCCCCTCGTTAGGCGATATTTATGTATTGCCTTAGAGCGGGTCGGTTTGCAGGGAGCCAAAAAAAGGAAAAATTTCGAATGCGGAAATGTTCTACGGTTCATTCTCACCGAATTCCCGAAATGACTATGGTTCTAAAACTGGTTTCGAGTTAGCGATTTTTAAGGTCAAATTTTTTAGAAATCATAACATTTTTTTTTTTTATAAATTTTTGAGTTATTCGAATGAGATTTGGTACATGCATTTTGATATTATATTTATCATTTGACGGAATCGGCCAACTATATCACATACAACCGATTATTCAGATTTTTGAGACTTTGCCATTGAAAATTACGGTGGAAACCGTTTTTAGACCCATAGTCTCTTAGGCAAAGTTGTTCACAATAATCCGCAGAATACATATTTCCTCTTTACATGATTTTATAGGAAAAATCGACCCGCTCTAATGTACATAAATTTTTACTTGGCTATAAAACTATAAAAATAACCGTAATCTAGATATTATTATTTTATGCACATTGTGGCAGTGGGCCGCTTATCTAAGAAATGGCATGTGGTCGCATTAATTTAGAAATTAACTTAATACAAGGGTCAACAACAGTTATCAAACAGTTTTTATTATCCAGGGTATACTAAATTTGCACGGAGTTTTTTTAACACACTGAAGGAAACATCGGAGACCCTATAAGGTATATACTTACATAAGAATTCCAAGTAATGGACTAAGTCGGTTTAGCCGAGGTTCGCTACTTAAAAAACTTCAAATTTAACGGGGAATGTATATTATCATTCGAAAGAACATTCTTTGGCATTCATGTTTTGATGGTTCATCCGTTGAGTCCAATTTTCGTTGACTCGTTCGAGCTTTTCGACTGGTAACTGGCGACACGACGTGATCAGTTATTGAAAAAAGTATCTCTGCTTGGATCTTGGTTATTGAAAAAAGTACCTCTGCCTGGATCACCCGTTCTCCGTTCCCCGTTCTCCCCAAGAAGCTGTTCATTTTTTACTTAGCAAGATATCTTCATAACAGAATCTCCGATTTAAATTGGATCGCTATAGCAAGTTCTTATATGGAAATTTTTTATCAACATAAATATTTATTTATAAAAGATATTTTTTTTTGAAATTAAGTAATCTTTTTACGACTTGAAGGTTGTTTCTATCAAAAGAGTTGTCTAGAAAGAACAAAAGTTTTCCGTTGTATGCAAACTTATTTACACATATAGTGCTATAAACAATGGCCCGATATCGGTTATAACGTCGGTGCTTCGACTGCACCGTTAACATTTTTTCTAGTTTTTTTTTTTTTTTTGTTTTTTTTTTTGTAATAAAAATTCATTTGTACTTTGAAATTCGGTAGCGTGTTTCTTGATTAAGTGTATATTTTCTTAATGCAATCGTATGTGAAGACATACATACGTACATATGTATTCTTGATAAAAATGCTCTAAAAACGTAGTACATACTTAACTGTAAATACACATACGAACACAGTTCACAATTTCACGCTTCCGTGTTTTTTTTTTTAATCTCATTCGGTCAATGTCGCATACATTGGCCTGAATGCTTGGCAGTTCGTTTATTATGACACCCACTTGACCGTTGACACTTCAGTTTTGCAATTCGATTTTGCTTTTAAATATTTTATAGCTGCTTTTATGGGCAAAAAAGAAACAAAATATGAAACTATCGACAAAATAAATGCAGTTTATTTTTTTATAACTTTTATTATTTTGTTAAGTGTAAATTAATTCATATAAGAAATGTCTAACAAAAGGAAAAAGAAAAAACTTTAAGCATTTTTTAATTCTGAAAATTCAAATAAATTATTTAAAAATGAGAATTTTTTTTATCAAATGTTTATTTTTTATGTATTTAAATTATTTTGAATAAAAAAATTGTAGATGGATATTAAAAAATTAAGCAAATAAAACAAAAATTATTCTGGAAATAAAAAAAAACAATAAAATTTAAAAACAAATATTTCAAAAATCAAGAAAAAACATTTAATTTTTGTTTTAATTTATTTTTGTTTTTATTTATTTATTTTTATTATTATTATTTTTTTTATTTATTTTTTTTTTTATTTTTATTTATTTTTTTTATTATTATTTTTTTATTCTTAGAATTTATAAAACAAAAATCGAATAAAATACAAAATAATAGTTTAAAATTTGAATATTAGCTTCACATTTAATGATTACTGAAAAAACTCATATACATTCCTATTAGAAAATTAGCATAACAGATAATACAAAAAACAATAAAGACAAACAAGAAAGAATTTAAAAATGAAAGTCATCATGGTACAGTGACGGTCAAATAAAAGTTACCAGACCAGAATTTCCATTTCTGAATGAACGGTGATGAAAAGTGGGTCACTTACGACAACGTCAAGCGAAAAATATGAGCCGGCGCTAACGATGACCAAGCCGGCATTGACTATCCGAAAGAATTTGCTGAGTGTTTGGTAGGATCGTTGGAAATCATCTACTACAGCCAAACACTTAATTCGGGATCGTATCCTCAACAATTGGCCCAGAAATAGCAAGCCTTGGTCAATAATGATGAAATTGCTTTCCATCAGGAAAACGTTAGATCACAAATACCCATTGTGACTCGTCCGAAGCTTGCTTAGAATGTTTATATGCATCCAATTATAGTTTGGACCTGACATCAAAATATTACTACCCGTTGCTGTTTGTGACGAATGATATCGTTGGTAAAAAATCGCCTCAAGAGAAATATATGAAAATCGACAGTCTCAGTTTTATGCCAATAGGGACGGTTGCTTCAATAAGAATGACATTATGAAATTACTTTCGAAATTGAAAAAAAGTTATGGAATAAAACGGTGCAAAATTTAGCAAAATCGGTTAATTCTAGCTATAAAACTTCAATGTATTGCAAAAATTGGTATTTTTCTAATACAAATATTCTATTCTAATTGTAAAATAGTAAGATTTCTTTATTTAAATTTCACGCGAAAACCCATTCGTCGAAATATTTTTTTTCTAGGTTGGTATGACTGTCAGTGACATCTGTGCCAATTGTCACATTAAAATAATCATCAGTGTTTAGTATATGCTCGTCTTTCTGAAGTACATAAACCGCATTCGGCAATTTTTGCAATGAGAGAAATTATTCTCTTCAGAAGTTCCATTAAATTTTATGTGCGAAAACAGATTTCTGGTGCCGAAACGTTCAAAGCATAGGAAAAGGCCTTCGGTGACAATTGTTTGTCGCGAGGAAGTGTTTTTGATTGGTACAAATTATTCAAAGAGGGTCGAAAACTCGTTGACGACGAACCACGTTCAGGGCGGCAATCAACTGATGATCAACACGTCAATAAAATTAAGAAATTGGTGTTTGAGAATCGACGATTAACAGTCAAAGATCTTACTGGCATCTTTAAAATATCGGAAGAATCAGTAAAAAAAAAAAACATTTTGAAGGATCATTTGAATCTGAGAAAACTGAAAGCACGATTGCTTCCAAAATTACTCAATTTTTTCGAAAAACAGCGTCGCAAGAGCGTCTGTGAAACAATGCTTTCCGACACTACCAGAGTGTCATGCAAAGTATTATTACTGGCGATGAGTCTTGGATCTAAGCTTATCGTGCCTCAACCACCGTACTCGACTGATTTAGCTCCGTGTGACTTCTGGCTATTCAGGAAATTCAAACACAAATGTTACTAACCAACAAATTTTTGACTTTTCGGTGTTTCCTATTTATTTATTAATGTTTTAAATTACTTATTCTATGATGACGTTAGTAATCAAAACTGTATAACGTATATTGTTTGTTAGCACGTCATATTGTTCTGACGTAAACTATAAAAATAACTACTGACTGCATTCCCACAATAAAAAATAATATTATATAAGAACTTAGTTTTCATAAAGAAATTCAATTGTTTCCATAATAATTATACTCAACAAATAACATACCAATATGCCGTTACATAACAATTAAAATGTTATATCATCACGAACCGTTCGCACAATGATCAGGGCGACCGAGTGCTGTTAGCTCGGCCGCAGTGTCAATAATTAATGCGGAATTTTTTTCTACTGCTACAAGAACAACAACATGAGCTTATGCACACAAAAAATAGACTTTAGACTCTTTTGTGTCTGCAATATTTTATTAATGAAATTCAATGCAAATAAATACGAATAAAATTCGGGTTTTCTGCCGAAGTTCTACGATGGTACTGTTATGGAAACTTTTATTGACATAAAGAGGAATAAAGAATAAATGGATTTGGTTACTGAAATGGAAACATGAAGAGTGAATGTGTTTGAATTCGAAACAGCCGGTTTTAACAACAGCAACAACAAATCACTAATGATTAGGCATGCATACAAACATACACACACACATATGTATATGGCGTGTAGTTCAAAGATCAAGTAGATGAAAGGAATGCACAAAAGTCGAGGGGGTTAAATTTCGGACTGTTTTATGCGGCCAATTCGTTATTTTAACTACACGGAGTTTTAATTCAACTAAGGCGTTAAGGCTTATGAATTTATGTATGTACATACATACATATGTATGTGTTCAGAACATGAAATTTTTAAAATTTTTAATCGATTTTGCATCCATATATAGTGAGTACCCTAAACGATGTAAATAAAAAGGGGAGAAGGGTATCAGATGTGTACGGTTAGCAGCGCATGCAAAGTGGTGGTTAGAGTCATCCGGGAACTCGTTACATACTGAATATATGTACATATGTTTGATATGTCGGATCGATTCTGAATAAGTAGGAGTTTAACCTGCTACAGTATCCAGAATGAAGCTGTGCAAAGGTCACTCTCGATTTTCGCGGCAACTCGAGGTGTTCATCTGCAATGTGTGGTGATTTGACGCCAAATTCGCCATTCACTGAGAGGGAGTCGGTGAAGGTGTTTATGGCTCCACTGTGAATGGAAGTTAGTTGTGTTCGAAGTCTGGTCGGCGTATTGTCTTATGTCGTCGTCGTAGTTGAGGAGGGACCTCTTGAGACAATTCCACTTTAAGATGATGACTGCAGGGATGATTTCTACGAAAACGCTCCAGCAGAAACTACTTGAAAAATATTTCATTATACTCTCGAACTGGGAGTATGCGAGCCTCACTGTGCAGATATTCGATAGGAGATATCAAGAGACACCTCGTAATAGTCCGGAGTGCAGTGTGCTGACATGTCTGCAGCATCCTCATCTGCGTTTCACTGCATCCAGGCGAGCATATTTATGTACCGTAGTTAAGAATCGGCCGGTCGATTGCTTTGTATGTTGCCTTTTTCCTATTTCCTGCCGGCTAGCGACTTAGGGTTTTTGTTGGGGCTCTGTACTTTGGCAATAATCGCGGTCGTGTGAGGAGCGAGTGTTGTACCTAAAATTTTCGGGTTATTGACAGTCGAAATTTTAACACCTTCGATTTCAGTATTAAGGTCAAATCTGTACTCCTCCGTACAGTTTGTGAATATGGTCGCTGTGTATTTAGTGGGGAGAGTGTTAGATCCCATGCAGTGATTAAGCAAGAAATGTCGGCGATATAGCTGTTTACTCGAGCTAATCGCTCAGATATTATTCTGAAATTTTGCACACGCAATTTTCTCCTCAAAAAGTTGCTCAGCTGTCGGAAACGCCAATATCCGCCCACTATTACGTATAGCTGCCATACAAACTGAACGAACAAACTCAAGCCCTTGTGGAAAACCTTTTCATGTGTAAAGATATCTTCATGAAATTTTGTACAGAGTGTTGACCAAGGCAACATTACAATCTCTGAACAAATTGTTAAGATCGGACCATTATTGCCTATAGCTGCCATATAAACTGTTCGATCAAAATCAAAATATCCATATTAAAAATACCCTTTATGCCCTATGAGGAATGCAATTAAAAGCACATTTTTTTTGTTTTTGTTTGCAATTCTCTTTTATTAGCAACAGTGCAAAGTCTAGTAAATAAACAAAATTTTACTATTTCCGCTTGCGTGGCGATTTAAACAAAAAAATTAATGGAACTTCACATACATATGTATGTATATCCGTAAATATAAATACAATATTATTCATTGATTGACGAATATGAATTTAATTTTCCGTTTCAAAATATCTGTTTTCTAACCACTTATCGTAAAGCGCTACAAATTAATGAAAATGAAAATCAATATTGTTTTTATTTCAGCTCAATTTCAGCGGGAACTTCATGCTTGTGTGCACACCTTGGTATTTATGACTGTATATGCATATGCAAGTATTTATAGGGAAATAAACGTTTTGAACATAATTAACTATTCAGATTGATTAAAATTAATTTTAGTTATTGAACGCGCCCTTCTTGGTGCCTTCAAATTAAACCAGCATTTCAAATGCAATTGAAAAATTACTAACTCATTGAAAAATGCTGAACGTAAAACAATAGTAGTGCATATACGAGTATTTTTAAAATTAAATTTGAAATTAAAACAAAGTAAATAAAACGTTCAAAGTTCACTTTTTTCAGTCTAGAGCGCATATTGAGTCATGCGTCAATAACATTTTAGCTTTGTCACTCCCTTTATGAGCACATTTTCTAAAGTTCTTTGTAATCGCATATCACCATGTGCTGCATAAATAATATTTTTTATATATACATAGATAATACTATATAAATAAATCGATGTATATATGTATAAGTGTTGAAAAGCCATGCGATGGGAGGCGTGGAGTGCTAACAAATGCGATATTAAAAGTTTTTATGAAGTAGATAATTATATTCTGCAAATTCCTCGTATTTTTAGGTGCCCTGTACCCTGTGTATAGTAAGTTTGCCAAGAAATTTTGATGTTATCAAGCAGGAAACGACGGAGATTCTCTAAAATATAGTCTTGTGAATATCGATTTAGTCATATCTATATTATATATAGCTTCGCTGCAGATAGATATCATAAATTCACTTAAAAATGTTATAACATTAACTAATTAACCAGATTATTTTCCAGAATGTTGTGGATAACACATACCTACAAATGAATTTATTTATGAGTAACTAATATAATAAAATTCCCTACTATACACTATTTTTTATCGAGAACTGCGGTATAATTACACACACACTTAAGCACATAATTAAAAAAAATTTCATTCAAACTTTTATCTTTTAGTTTTTCCTAATCTCAAGTATGGTAATATTTTATCAATACTATATAATTTTGAGTTGGAATATAAACTATTAGGGGTTTCATATAGTCTCATAAAGCTATAAATTATAACGAACCGAAAACATAGCGTGGAGAATGGAAATATATAAACTGATTTTTTTATGTAATATAAAAACAATTTTCTTAAACAAGTGTAAAAATTTATGATTTTATAATTTTACGATGCGTTATGACAAATTGTGAGTACCCTATATTTTATAGTGTTCTTTATGTACAGAAGTTTTCGTCATATGCACAAATTTAACTTTATTTCACTATATTTTCATGTATTGTACACTTAAAATACTGTTATATTTGCGTACATGTGCAGCATACTCTGACCCTAAAAAGCTGGTCTACAAAATTAATACAATATGCTGATTTATGCACATGTACATATTTAATTGATGTGCGCTCTTGGTGTTGAATATATCAGCATACATACTAACATTGAAGGCTTATTTAACAAAGCGACAACAAAAAAATGTTTAACATTAACAGGAACCATATATTGCCTTCCTGAATAGTGAATGAAAAATAAGTTCAACGGTTTCAATTATTTAAAATCAAGTGTTAAATTATAAAGAAAACAAGGGTGGACTCACATAAATACATGTGTACTTCCAGAATATGCACTATAAATATAGCACGTTGTTGTAATTTACATTTTAAAGCCAACCTTTGATTTAGTATACTTAAACAAGGAGTAATGGCTGCTTACAAGTACATTAACTTTTTCCTATAAAACATAAGTATAAGTGTACAAAAAAAAGAAACAAAACAAAAATCAGGTGACACTATGAGAATTATAAAAAATTCTAATGAGTATATTCATGAACTAACATGAAAATTATATACACACTCTCCTCTCACCGAATCGAAAAAAAATTATTTTGCTTTAACTTGGAACACCCTTTCATATGTGCAACATGCAATTTTTCATTCACCTGTAATTGCATATTTCTTCATGCAGAAATAAAATCGAAAATGGAAAAAGTCAAATGACCTAAATAACGAAACTAAGACGAATACAAGAAAAATGAGGCATTAAATTGAAGTAGTGAATGTGCTAATAGGTGTTTGTAAACAAACTGCACATTACTGCATTTTGTTTGTATGTATTGCCTACAGTCTGCATACAAAAACGAACTTTACAAATACACAAATATATGAATACTTGGACAAATCTCTGGACACCGAACAGATAGTTGCCAGACAACTTATGCAGCGCGCTCAGCTGATCGTGTAATCAAAAGGGAAGACGCAAAAAAGCTGGTCACAGAAAAAAAATACTTTGAATGGTAGGCATACACTTTCATACATACATATGTTTGTATGTACTTATATATTGCAACGACATTAATGCGCTTATAATGGGAAAACTTGCTGCACATTTACTTCTATGTGCAACGATAAAATTACAATTATTGTTGTTGTGTTTCTAATTGTGAAAGATTTATACGATGCTGTAAATAAAAGCTTAATCAACCACAACTACATATATGTATCTGTTGTATGTAGAATTAAAGCAAATCGAATTCAAGTGGTAGATATAATATGAAGATATGAACAACAAAATAAAATAAAAATAAAGAAACAACTAAATTACTAAAGATAGTAAGGCTGATCGTGACTAGCACGAAAAAACAAAGGAAATTCGAAAAAAACAACAAGAAATAAAATAGCATTTGTACAACTGCATTTAAGTATAATATAATTACTTTAGACTTAATGCTGATTGGCTACTCAGACGCTTAACCACAACAACATGATAGCAACAGCAAAATTTTGGGTATTCGCTTCCGAGGTTTTTAGTCTAAACGATTGCACTTGAAAACTGGAAATTCGCATGCTTACCATTTTTTTCCATTGTGTTATTAAAAACCGGAATTCCTAATGCATAAACACACGCATACACAATACAGACAATACGCGGCGAGTCGAAATCTTAGCGCCAAATTTACTTTTTTTTTTTTGCAATGTCAACGTTGAAGTTTTTAAACCGCTTTTCTAATGTCTAACAACCAACAAAGATTCAATAAAAGTATAAGGAAAGTAACAGCAAGTAATTAATGAATAAACACATGCAAACATACATATGTATGGATGTTTCAAAGTTCACACTCACCTACGCTTGCTGGACATTTTGCCATAAGCAATTATCCAAAGAGCGGCAGAAACACCCGCCACTCCCACTATGGCGCTCTGATTTTGTGTTATTTTACTTAGCGCTGGTGCCATGTTTGCCAATTACGCCAGTTGGTCTTCCGCAAAATTTGTGGATTTTACAACGTCGAAATTACTGTCACACGCCTTGTTGCCGAACGCTTCAATCACTTGAATACGTCCAGAAAATTCACTTATTGCTAACCGTTTTATCTTTTTTCTACGCGTTAACACGTTAATAGAACCTTGTAATTTTTTTATTCACTTATCTCGAATTTCCGCCTTATTGCTGTACACAGCAAGAAAGTAAATTTCACACTATTTAGCATGCAGAATGTAGCAAAATACTCCTTTTTATCGCGTTAAGAACACCAGCGAACAATTTTATCATTGGATTTTGTTTTCTGTGCACACGTTTTTCCTTTAATTTTCGTATTCGAAAACCGAAAAATCCGCTAAATTTGTTAATAATATCAGAGCAGTTTAATTCTTTTTGCGCAACATCAATTCCACTTCAACACCACATCCACTTGCTCCAACCAAAGTACAATTTATAATACTGTTATACTGTGGCTCCAACTACTTTGTCAAAAGTTGGACAGGCGCTTTTAGCTGTCAAATGCTCTGTCAATACATTTCTTTTTATCCTAACTTCGCTTTATGGTGCCAGATGTGGGGAAATAAAATTAAATAAGATATTGCTAGCTGCAACAATAACTTAAATAATTCACTATAAAATCTCACATAAATAAAAAAAATATGCAATAACAATATTTGTAGAGCTTTAAGTAGCTAATAGATAATGAAAAATAGGTAAAAACGGCTTTCTATTGGTGGTAAATATTGATATTTAATTTAAAACGAGTTCTGGTATTCTGTTGTAACTGAAATCTACCTCGTACTGAATTTAAAATATTTCGTTTTCTTCAATAATGAATTACAATAAATATTTCTAGTCGTTTCTGCTTTTAGTAGTTTAATTTTGAGCTAATTTCCAATAATGATAACTCACATATAAAAATAATTTTTGTAATTTATTCTATTAATCCAGCAGCAACCCTGTGACATTCAGCAATTCAGCGTTAACCGATTGTGAATCGTTCCGTCAATCGCCATATTGATTTTAGACGAAAAATCTCAAGCAGCCACATTGGATCGTAACATCTAGTTACATTAAAAGTAATAAATTTTCACAGCTCTTTCGGAGACCTCAAGGTATGGAAATTTCAGAAAATGGTGCTTGCTTATTTTTGTTTTGTATACGTCTTGGAAAAAATTTGAAAAGGAATGGAATTGATGGATAATTCAGCAGAGTTATCTAGGCGGTGACGACTGCTCGCGAAGTTCTTAACATGGGGGGTTTAAAATAAAATTACATAACAAATATTTTTTGACTTGAGTAAGTTTTAAATGTGGAGAGCTCGTTTATATTCTTATGTTAAAGGGTATAAAAACTGAAAACAAATATTTAAGTATATATTTGAAGAGATAATGAATTGAAATGCACAGTTTGGGAAAACACGAAGTATTCATGCCTTCAAGTTCATTTTTTACACAGGAATTTTTAAAAAACGTTTCCATGAATAGGACACAACTGTAACACGCTGAGCTGCAAAAATATTTAATTCAACTGAGAAATATCAACTATACTACGACAGCATTTGTACTGCATAACAAAGCCGGATAGAGAAACTTTGGAACGAAGCATTTGCCCACCAAACACACGATAGTGAAAGCTTGGTGCTTCGCAAAAGTGGAAGAATACAGTAAGAGCGAACATGTAATGTCCTTTTTTTAGCATTGAAATACATACATTAATTTCATATATTTCTTTAACTCTTATCGTTAATATTTTCTTGTTTCCAAATTACGTCAAAATTTCTAATTACAAATAGTCAAAGACAGTCACTTTGCTGCACTTTGATAATGAACAAGAAAATATGTCGTTTAAAAAAAAAAAAAAAATACATAATAGTATTCAATATCGTATAAAGATTGTTAAGAGTATAAAAGCAGCACAAGGCGAAATTGTAATGTCATTTATTAAAAGGGCTATAGTTTGATTTACAGATATAAACAACACACATCCTACGGCTGATAAAATAAAATACTGAAATGTCTTCTATGAGTCACCGGCAGAAACGTGATGTTGGATATGATCACGATAACCGGAGGGAAGAACGAAAAAGACGCAGCCGCTCCGGTAGTCGTTCGCGCCATCGTCGCTACAATGACAGTCGCAGTCGTAGTCGATCCATAGACTATCGTAAGCGTCGTAACAACAGACGTTCCCGCAGTCGTAGTCGCAGTAAAAGCTACAGTCGAAGAGATAGACACAACTCTAGCCGACGACATAGAGATTCCCGTAGTCGAAGTCGTTCTGATACACGTTCACATCGCAGTAGCAAAAGAGACTCACGCTCACGCAGCCCAGAAAAGCGTTCACGTAATGTGATTGATGCTGATCGAAGACAATATGATAACGTAGCTAAGAGTTCTACAAGTAATTCAACGGAAAGCAGTCGTTCTAAAACAACAGATTTCGATCAGCAAAATACGCAGGATCTGCAACATTTACCTTTACCCAAGCGGGAACCCATTGGAGCATATTACAACCTCGATACAGATGAACCAATCGATAAAGAGCGCATACACCGTGAAATGGAAGAGAAATTGCGACAAGCACTTGCTAAGGAAGGCAAGGTGTATCCACCAAAAAAGCCTGAAGCTTCACATCCAGTATTTGCAAATGATGGTTCGTTTTTGGAGATTTTCAAAAAAATGCAAGCCCAACAACAACATCCACATGTACCAGTTGCAACTGCGCCTGCCATTGTTGCACCTATCGTGGCGGCTCCTGTGTTAGCGTCTACCTCAAATGCAGCCACATCAAGTAACAAAGTTGTACCACCACCGCCGATAGTTGGACGCCGGCGTGGTGGAAAAATTCTTAAAACCGGTGTGGTGGCTAAGCCGAAAGCTCAAGCTGAACAGGGCGATGACCCGAAAGACTTTTGGTCGCTGTACTTGGCCGAGGTTAACAAATATAAAAATCACGCGTGTGATTCGGACGGCGGCACAAGGCCACTGGTTAAGTGAACCTAAATAGACTTTACATAGAACTTGAGTGAAATGAATACTTCGAGTTTTCCCCAATATGACATGAATTCTGTGCATAAAAAAACTAAAATACATACATATATAAATTATAGGAGTTTATTTAAATTGAATTACGAATCAATTCCATTTCTTCGAATTTCCTGTGAATAATTTTCAGTTTAAAGCTAAAAGTAGTTGTAAGTTTTTATTTTATTTGTAAATTAAGTGGGTATTATAATGAAGTAATAGAAAGAAATAACTGAATGAACACTCGGTCAGCAAATTTAAACTTTTTTTACAAACGTTGTTTAGAAAGCATTTATTTATTGCTATCTATTACGTCATATCGTGTAAACAACATACATATGTTATATAGTGTTATTTTATGAGTACGCTTTAGTTTCATAACATCTAATTCCTATGTTTTTACTAATTCACTCAACATTTTATCCTAGTTTATCGTCTTTTTAAATTTTCTCATTAAATTTTTTACTCAACTAACATTCATGCATCATTTTCATAATTTTTTCGTTTGCAAAAATCAAAATTCAAAAAATATATATATACATAAATGAATATTACATAACGTGAAGTGATTGATTGAAGAGCAACAAGAAAATTGCCAATGTCGAAAAAAGAACAAAAGAAAGCAAAAGAACCCGAATATAAGTTGGAAACAGTTCCGATGGATCCACGTTTTCCCAACTCGAATGTGACGCGACATTGCTGGTTTTCCTATGTGGAATTCCATCGTTGTCAGAAGAGTCGTGGTGAAGGGCACGAATCATGCGCATATTTTCAAAAAGTTTTCAAAACAATGTGTCCGAATGCTTGGGTGGAAAAGTGGAATGAACAACTGGAAGCCGGTGTCTTTCCAGGCCGAATTTAAATTTGTTCCTTTATTGTTTGCTGTCAATTATTGTTAAATGACATAATCCATGCTACCAGAAAAACTGTTAAGTGCTTCAAAACACACACAAACAACAATATCTACAGCCACATAAACGCATATTCACAATGAAAATCCACTTTTTCACCTATTTAATATAAATTACTTAAATAAAATTGTTTTTAGTGTAGAAAAGTACTAAATTTTCTCGGTACAATTCCTACACAAGTTGATAAAAAAGTGTGTCTTGCATTTATAATGAACTACAAAGTGGCAACTTTGAATATAATATACGCAAGAAATATTTACAGTTTCGTTGGAAGTGTTTACATTGACTTCATAAAGATCAAAAAAATTTTGTTTTTTAACAAATTCTTTTAAATTATTTTCTTGCCGTTTTTATTACAACATATTTAATTAAATAATATCTTTTGTTACGTTATATTTTTTTATATATAATACACTTCCTCAATTCGTGTGTGTATTATTCGCTAAGAAACACATATTTATTTGATCTAATTAAAATTAATATAGTAGTACATAGTACATGTACTGATTGTAAACGAAATTAATGATATTCATAACATAACTAACCATAACCAACCATTTCTCTTATATGTCTTTGTATACCGTGTACTTTTCATATAAAAATCATCAAATATTGCTCGCTCGCTCGCTTGCTCCTTGGCTTTGCCTTTTTCTTGTTGTTGCGATTAATTAATTGCAGTAATTTATAATAAACATTTCCCATGTCTAAAAAAGGCAAAGAAAAAACCATGACGTACAAAATGGAAACAGCGCCCTTCGATCCACGCTTCCCCAACCAGAACGTGACCCGTTACTGTTATCAATCATACATTGACTACCATCGCTGCCAGAAGGTGCGTGGAGAAAAATACGAGCCATGCAACTACTTCAAGAAAGTATTCTCATCGATGTGCCCCAATGCTTGGGTGGAAAGATGGAACGATCAACGCGCTGAGGGTACCTTCCCTGGCAGAATCTAAATAGACATTTTTGTGTGTATGTGGGGGTAAACAACAACACCCACATCCTTGTTTTTGCGCTGAAGGGGAAAAATGCTGACAAAACTACCAACTAAAACATAATACACTCCCACATCTATATAATTATGTATTATTTACGTAGAGAGATGTTTCAATATGCGAAGCAGATACTGGCTATTTGATAGTAAGAGTTCAAATTGAAACTGAATGAGTTATGTAATGATAAATAAATAACTAGATAAAATGTAAGTGCGTTTTTTTTTAATTTGGATATATTTCAAAAGGGGTTTGGCAGATAGTAGGAATGAAAGAATTGCAAGTAATTGGAATGAACGCTAACGTTATAGGTGACCAAGAGCTGGCATATCTTTAGATATAATAGACAAAAACAACTTACAAAAGCTAAACCTCTAATTCTGCCGATAAACCGCACTAAGTTATATCCAGCTGGGAATTTCCAGCGTGTGGTTATTCTCAAACCGAATATATGTATGTATGTTTCAGAACATCAAACACTGGATGTTGGCGGATGTATACGCTTGGAGGAAATCGGTTGATTTTTTTTAGTTGTTTTATAACGTTACATACTTTTAGGCGCTAAACGCAGAATACGGCATGTAAAGTACTCTTGTTCTTCCCAAGCTATCATTCTAATATTTTTACTGGTAAATAAAAAATGTAACCTCTAAAAACGTTTACTCAACAATTTCCACAACAGCCGGTTGTACGATACTGGAATGAAACTGGATTTTTTCCTGGTTTTTATATTATTACAATCCATCCCGACGGTCGTGGGATCGCGTTATTTCGAGTATCTAACCGTTTGGAACGGTAAGTAAACGTTTACTTTAAGAAATCCAATTATTTTCCACTACACACACATGATATTGGTTTTAAAATTTGAAATTTTGACTTTTACTTTTAGTAAACTGTCTTTATAAAATAAATTAATAAAATATAGATTAATGTAGACATTTTTGCGTTTAGGATATATACAGCTTATATCTTTACATTTTAATTTTACAATATGTTTACCATTATTATCTAAGTAGATTATAATCTACATAAGCGCAGTTATGAAACGATTACAACAACAACAATAATTGTCCCACTTGTTACTCTTTACAAGAGCTTATTTTGTAACAATATCCTCGTTAGTTGAAATCAAATATTTGTATAAATAAGGTTAATACTTAATTCAATCACAGGAACCATCTAGCCAGCCATCCCGCCACCTCTCATTAACCTTAGAACAATCAAATTGTGTTTTACCCAGCTTTACATTGACACGGTTATGGAACTTGCACAGCCATTGTGAGAATTCATATTGTGAATTCACCTGCGCCGGATGCTCTTTGAGGCTGCAATGATAAAGAGTTACTAAGTGTGTGTCACTTACTGGAAACATTCAAATGTTGACATACTCCTTGCGAAAATCTTTGGCACAATGTTCACATGGATAGACGCGAGACAACACTTCTAGAAATGTTTTCATATCACGCTTTTGATTATCCGAGGGATTATCTTCATAAAATGCCGCCATTGTGTGTAATAAGCCCCAAGTTGCACGACCTAGTGCCACTTTATCCAATGGGCAGCCATCTCTTGAGGCTGGACTGCTTTCGGTTGTTTCTTCCTTTGGCGTATCCTGCAATAATTCGTATCACTACTAATCGTGCAGTCTTGAAACATTTCAGCACGTTTATATGTGATGCTTCCGAGTTTCTAGAATGTACAACCACTTACCGCCTTATGAAATATTTGCCGCTGTTGTTTTGACCAATATTTAAAATCGGTACATGTGCGACAATTGTTATCGGGCTTAGCAGGCGTGCCATAAGCATCGTGCTTGGACATATTTCTTTTCCAAATAAGTAGCAGTCAAAATAAATCAAATAAAATTTGAAATTTTCACCCTTTTATTTAAGTAAGAATTTATAGCCGCAATCGCTGTCAGCTGTGATGAAATGACAATAAGACGAAAATACACGCATAAGCATTTGCCAATAGTATGTGAGGTTATGAGAGAGAGAACAAATGCCAATGCCGACATCAAAATGCAACGCCGTCATAATAAATTTGGAATAGTTAGATTCCACTGTTTAAATTATTATTTATAAGTGTTGTTAATTTAAATAGTTAGAAGCGTTTGTTTAAGCTATTTAATATGTAGTTGAATAAATTAAATTGTTAACAGCTTTTGCGTTGTAATTTTTCTATTCATGCATTAAAGGGTATATGGCAACGCCAACTATCGGAACGGAAAGCGTAGGAAACGTATTTGTGAAATGTCAAGTTAAAATTAAATTTGCGCAAAATTCAAAGCGCTATCTAGTAATTTTGTCGAAATTGGAATTAAATATCGATTATTTTATTAAAAATTATATTATGTGTTGAGTTTAAATTAATTTCATAAAATACATATTTAAATAAACATGTGTGATTTCTTTGCTGCATAGCTGATAGAAAATGTGGAAGCAGCTCGTTAGCGTGCATTCAATGCAAATATTCTCCGCACTTCCGACGGGTACATTAACTGATTTGCAAAAAACGGAGTAACAGGTTGCTTGAAAACATCTGCAAGTGAGTGTATATATACATAAGCACATACGTACTTGTACATATATATAGAATTATCAAAAGACTCTCATATTTTGGCCGAAGTAACCTTTTACTTATTGGTCTAACATACACAAAGGAGTAGTCTCTTGGTAAATAAACTGACATAACAGGGCAAAACAAGTCGTCCTGAAGGGGATGCGGTCCCACGCTCGCATGATGCTTGGTTTTGTGCCATCCAGTGAGTTAACAAGAACAACAATCACTTTAATTTATTTACATATATTTTATTAAAGAAAAATATTTCTGCGGCATACGAGTCTCCCTGCAATATTTTCATTGTTGCTTATTTCTTTAAATTTTTTTTTTCAATACTCCAAAACTGCTGGCATGTGTATTTTTTTAATTATTATGCATTATTTGTTAGTTTGTCAGCTCGCTGGCATGTAAAATATAGATTATATATATATATATAAGTGCGCGAGTGAACGTAATTGCAAAATTGTTTACAATTTGAACAGACGTGCGGCTTATCAATGCACCGGTGCCTCATGGTGTACGGTCATGTTCGTTGTGGTAGTTCAATAGTTTATCAGTGCAATGCTGTTACACTTCACTAATATTATTGAATGGTTTGAAAATGTTGTGTGAGTTTGTTATTTTTGAAAATGTGTGATCCTTTTGCGATTAAGTAATTTAAGACCTAACAATTTACAATGGTTAGTGTAGGTGCACGCGTGGAGGTTGTTAATATGGAAGACTGTATCTATGTATAGTTCGATTCTAAACCTAATGACTGTTGATGGTGCATATTGAGGGTCTTCATTATCTTTTTTAAATTGTTAATAACTTTTGTCTTTGTGGTTATGTACAACTTTGTGGGGTTATTAGATCCGAGCTTGACTGCTTGTTTAAGTATAAGCTTGAATGTTCGTTTAACTAACAAACTTCTCTTTTAAAACCAGTAAATACCCTCCATAAATATTGTCGACCTTGTCTTGTCGCAAGACTACATACATATATCACTGTCCATTTGTATTTTATTATTCTTATTTCCAGAAAACCATTAGCTTGCAATTTGAAAATTTTATGTTCAGAGCACGTGTTAATTATTACTTTGACGCGATTTATTTTTTGTACCGGAAATGCCTATTAAGAATTACTGGATTTTCGCTTAAGCTAGTGAATATATTTATACACTACGTGTACGTACATACATACATATAAGTATGCTGTAACAGATGTCGAGCTTTAACAACTATATTTATTTTTTTTTCATATTTTAAAATATTCTGAACAACATTTTTTACAGAAAAATGCTGCTGTGATTATATGAAATAAGGGGTGGTTCTAAAGCCAAAAGTTTACTTAATGGAAAGGCTTTGAAGATAAATATGATAAATACTAAATGTTATTGCCATTTAGTGAATAAAATTTAGTTTTATTATAATTTAACAATTTTCGAAACTTTAATCAAAATATTAATATTTTATAAATTCGTAAGAAAAACTGCGAAAAATTATAAAAGAAAAATAAAAAAATATTTAGTCATCAATTTTTGTTATATTAAGTAATAATAATAACCAACATTTTTCGCACACCCTGTATTTGCAATTCATGTGTTGTAATTTAATTTAATGCTTGTTAGTTTGAAAGGTTAACTTTTGCAAAAAATTATAATTACCCTTTTGGTACAACATTTTGAAAAAGTCCCATGTGAAGTACAAATAAAATGCGCTTCAAAGCAGTGATCTAACCATAAAATATTCAGTCACAAGTCAGTGTTTACAAATATGTAATTATGTATGTACGTGTGTTTTTGGTGATCTTTTTACGTCAAGCTTCAACTGTAATTAGCACTGCAGATGCGCCGCCAGCGTTTGAATGTTCATAAGGTAGGTATTTACGCTTGTGATTAGTTTTGAATAAATGGATTCTGTTGTCGAATATTACATATTTGCAATTGCTATTATCACATTTATTTATTTTTACTTTTATTTAAAATTTTTTCTTATTTTTACTTAGAAGCATATTATTTTTACTTTCCGCATTTCGCTTGGTTTATTAAGTTGTTGTGTCTATTCGCATAGGACACCCTATACGACTTTGTTAATGTCTTCATAAGTAATGTACTTGGGTAGATATGAATTAGTAAGTTAAAATAATTAAATGGAATTTAATTACCATATAATTTTTAAACAGGAATATCATAAGCCTTTATAAAATCAGTCGTTATAGCATTCAAGAATTTCTACCGGAACCCGGTACATTTCATCTCCATCTTTACAGGTCCTTGAAAGGCACTGAAACAGAATTTTCTTATTTCTAGAGTTTCACCATGCTTAACTTAACTCAGACTGACAAAAAAGCATTTCACGTATTTTAGTACAAATGGACTAAAAGTATGCGGGTATATACTCTTCACACTTAGACATAAAGCATCTTTTTAAGTTGCTGGACCACTGCCTGGTCTTGCTGAGGTCTTTGTTATTGCGAAAGCCGCAAGATGTACGTAGACAACCAAGTAGCAATCAAGGCAGTAGCCTCGTATCGAATATCGGCCAGGAGTGTCTTGGGATGAAGAGCAGCAGTGGAAAGTTTTATCAGAAACAAGGAACTTCATTTCTACTGGATGCCAGGCCACAAAGGCATCGAGAGCAATGAAATAGTGGACGATACGCTGTAATCATCTGGAGTTTTCACGGTATGATGCTCTAGTGTATCTGAGGCCTTCTCAGAGTCTGTTAACATTCGCCTCAATCGCAGGCATCATAAAGGTTGACTACTCCTCATGGACCTCGTAACGGAAAATGGATTTTCTCCCATTTATTATTTATTCTTTATTGACCATATGACTTACCTGTATTTATGATGAATCGCACCACCTATCAAAGAAAAAGATAAACAAAACCTGTATTTTCGGTTAACTCTGACTTATCTTTTCGGTTTCTGCTCATTTTTGGAGCGTCATTCCCTAGACTTCTTGTCACCAGTAATGATACGTTTGATGAAAGTGGGATCCAAAGCATCTCTTTTACGACTTCTACTCGACATGGCTTTCAGATTTATAGCTACGAGCTTAGCATTAACACGCTTCATATCCAAAACATGAACCAAAATAGGTTGAGTCGGTCCATAAGAGATGATGAGATCCTTTGCTATATCTCTGACACCAATACGACAAATTTCAAGCACTGTTTTTTGAACTTTTTAGATGTTAGTGTTATTAATAGAGTTGGTTGAACGATTCGCATGAGGCAAGTTTTCGATGATTTCACGACCTTCACTGAATCCTTTATGTTACACAAATACTTGTGTTTTTGAGAAAGTCGACTCCATAAAGCAGTTCTGCAAAATATTTAACGACAAGCACAAATTTCAAGCAAACTCGTTGTTGAATTTTTTCCAAAGGTAATTTAACTAAGACTGCTTCTTTCGGTAAATAACCATTTTTTAACAAGAAACGGCCCTAATTGACATATGGAGGTTAAGATTCACGTGAGGATATTAAAGGTTTACTATACAACCGAAATTCGGAGTCACTGGTCTCAAGAGCGCTACGTCCAATTCAGTCCCTTACACGTCGTTCTCAAGCATTGGACATCTCTGTGACGTTGTTGTGGCGAATTTTGCTTAAAGATCTTGGCTTACATCCTTACAAGATTAATTTGTCGCAAGAACTGAAGCCGCCTGACCACCAGAATCATTGTATGTTCCTGAAGTGGGCTGAGCAACAATTTGAAAATGTTCCGGATTTTCATCCAAAACACATCTTCAGCGATGAGGCTTATACTGGCTGAATGCCTTTTTTAATAAGCAAAATAGGCGATATTGGTCTAGCAGCAATCCACGCTCCATGAGCACCATTGAATTCCCAAAAAATTACGGTTGGTGCGGTTTATGGGCCGACGGTATCTTGAGACGTACTTCCTCCGTGATGATCAAGACCGGCACGTTACTATAAATGGGAAGCTACATTGATAGCCGAATATTTTTGGCTCGAATTGAATGATATGGACTTGGACAATATGTGGCTCCAACAGGACGGCGCCAATAGCCACACAGGGAATATCACAATCGATTTATTGAAAACCAAGTTATTTCATGAAATGGTTCAGTCAATTGGCCGTCTCGGTTGTGCGACGCCGTTAGACCATTTCCTGTGAGGCTACGTCAAGTTTATGGTCTATGGCTACAAGCCAGCAACGATTGAAGCAAAATCGATTTTTTTATTATAATTTTATGGTTTAAGTATTTAAGAATATATCTAAGAAAATAGTTAAGGCTTTTTCAAAATTTAAAATCACTGAAACTGGTTCGACCAGTTTGCGTTTTTCCCGAACCCACGATTTCTCAGGTTCTATTGGACCGATTCACTTGAAATTTTTACAGAGTTTTCTTTATAGATTTTTTTATGTCTGGAATTATCCATATCTCCAAATTTAAATTTGCACTATGCCCTGCTCTTTAATGTTTGCTATTGGTATTTTGAGAGATTTTGGCTGATTGGGTTATAAGAACTCTTTCAGGTTATAAAAATTCTTAAGGCATGGTATATTTTACCAACCATCATTGGGATTAATTTTGTGAGTAATCGCTTTCGCTTACAAGAAAACAGAAATGCCTGTTTTTAAAAAGCCTTTATTCCGAATTAAGGCCAAGTTTTTTGAAATAACCATTAAGCAAAATTAAGTTAAGTTTTCAAGAAGTGTAAACACCCTCTAATACGATTAAGTTATGAATGGAAATTCAATACCGCACGTGTAATAACTTCAAGTGAACCGGATATACTTACAATTACATTAATTCCTCATTTAAAATTCTAAATCGATCGAAGTCATCAATCAAGTTACGTCATCATAAATCAATTAATCGCCATATGTAGGGTACTTAACACAGCGTTGAAACATTTCAATCAACAACGCTTGCAGTTATTTCATGCCGATTGAGATAGACACAAAAAAGCAACAACAAAAAAGTAAATACGAAAAATTCATCTCATGTAAATAAGCGAAAAAGAAGAACAACAAAGATGCATCTCCGATTATTTCCAGTTTGTTTAGATCGATCGGCACAAATTCGCTTACATCGACATTTTCCAAGCAATAAAAGCCCACCACTCTCGAGTGCCTCAACCAGTTTTCACTGATTGCTCGGCGAGACACCAGCGAAACTGTCGTGAAGATGAACAAATTTACGGTAAATTCGAAAAGTGCTGAAGAATCTTGTTCTCAAGTAATCAAACGCTTTAATTTTGCATTTTGCAGGTGATTTTTGTTGCCTTAGCCGTTTTGGGCGCCGTTAATGCTTACGGTGGCGGCGGCGGTAGTGGTAAATACGGAGGTGGTGGTGGTGGCTTTGGGCCAGGTGGCGGCTTCGGTCCGGGAGGTGGAGGCGGCTTTGGTCCAGGAGGCGGAGGCGGTGGTGGCTCTGGTGGTGGTGGCGGCGGTGGCCATGGTGGAGGCGGCGGATTCGGGCCTGGAGGCGGTGGTGGTGGATTCGGCCCCGGAGGTGGTGGCGGTTTTGGACCAGGCGGCGGTGGCGGTGGCGGCTCTGGTGGAGGTGGTGGCTCTGGTGGTGGTGGTGGCTCTGGTATTGGCCACGGTGGTGGACACAGTGGAGGTGGTGGTGGTTTCGGACCAGGTGGTGGTGGTGGTTTCGGACCAGGCGGCGGTGGCGGCTCTGGCGGTGGTGGCGGCTCTGGTGGTGGTGGTGGCTGGGGTTCAGGTGGCGGCTTCGGCTCAGGCGGTTCCGGTGGTTTCGGCTCAAGTGGTGGCTATGGCTCAAGTGGCGGTCATGGTGGCTACAAAAAGCATGGCTATTAGATTTAAGGCGCTACCTTTATTTTGCTGTGATTCTTTAACTGTGAAATATGTATATAATTTTCGTTTCGGAGAAATCATTGGATATGTTTGATGAAATAAATGTCTTTTTATATAACTACCTCATGTCGTCTTTTGGAGCTTTCGATGTCCATAATTCTTATGTTTGTAGTTCTTATAAACTAAATGTTCCTATTAAAGCGAGAAAGCGGTTTGAGTTCATGTTGACCGATAATGGTTTAAGTAGAGTACCTAGCGCATATGTAGCACTACTCAGGATCTCGGTGTATTCCGAGTTCTGATCAGCAGTTTTTATAATGTCGATCTTCCTGGCTAGATATAATATCAATACTCGTTGGTACCCATTTATGAATTCCATTTGCCCCTCGAAGTTGCCTAAACACTCTAGGACTCTCAGTATTTAGATTAAAGATATGCCAAAAATTGGAGATGAAGCTCGGTCAAACATCTGGCGAAGGTGTCAGTGCCATTTGCATAGTATAAAATATTAATTTTTCACACTCCCTCCCACTCTTCCGTACCTCTCTCAGATTCAACATTGCATAACAAAATGCAATTTTAACTCAATATTGCATAACATAGCATAGCCGAACATAAACATAAATTAATATAACATAAGATAATATGATGTTACATAACGTAATATAACATAACTTAACTTAACGTAACATAGTATAACATAATATAACATAACATTACATAACATAACATAACATAACATAACATAACATAATATAACATAAAATAATATAACATAACATAACATAACACAACATTGCTTAACATAGCATTGTACAACTTAACATGACCTAACTTAACATAACATAACTTAACTTAACGTAATGTAATGTAACATAGCATTGTACCACTTAACATGGCTTAGCATAATACAACATGGCTTAACTTAGCATGCTTACTTAGCAGTCTGTAAGCCAGTGCACATAAATTAACTCTCACATATTTTTCCTCGATAGCTTTTAAAGACCCTTAAATAATATCTACTTAGAAGACACCACGATGACCGTTAACTTTAGTGTTAACCTCACCACATAACCGTCATCAATTGCTACTTGGACACAGCTGTTGCTGTTGCTTATACAACAACACACCTGTAACACCTAGCAAAAGCTCATTTGGCGCGCAAATGAAAGCTCCTTGGCCTGATTTACGGCCACTAAGCCGACATTTCGTGGTAGCTTTTTCGCTCTTCACCAAATGCGTTCGTTAAAAAAGCACAATAACTTTGCATTGCCAGCCAAAAAGCTTTTTGAGAACATAACGGTGCCTAAATAACGGACTACCATGCAACGGTTAGTTTAGTCTTCGTGAGGTTCTGTTCGTATTAACAACGTTTCGATGCGAGTTAACGCGCCGCCAATTGTGAATAATAAAAAGGGTTCTAGCCCTAACACACATACAAGTGTTTGAAACAACAACCACAACAACAAAAAAAGCAAAAACAAGCAAACAAAGAAATATTCTAAAATAATATAAGGACAGTCATTCCTGGTCGACACGCACACACGCGCGCGCGGGCTAGCTGGCTGGCTAGTTGGCACATTGAAGCAAGCTACAACTACTATAATTGTATATTTGTAGTTGTGTGTGTGTGTGTGTATGTGTGGACAAACATACATAATTGTAGTACTACGAGGAGGCAACGCTGAGAAAGTGCACGCGCTTCTGCATATTTCTTTGCATGCTATGTGCTAGCACTGTTATATACGTGTGTGTGTGTGTGTTAGTGTGATGCACACATTGGTGTTGGTGTTGCTGTGTTTATGCAATTACAAAACAAAATATTTAATGGAAAGCGGTAGAAAGTGAAATCATCACCACCCCACGGCCACGAGACGAGACCCCAGCACTTAGACAGCCAGCACACATACATTCCTCTATGTGTGTGTGTGTGTGCGAGTGTACTTAACTACTTTTGCCTACTGACTCGCGCATCTGCGTAGGCACACACGTGTAAGTGTGTGTAATATATATACGTGTGTGTGTGTGTGAGTAAGCGCTCAAGCAAAGCTATGTAGTAGTTGCTGAGGAACATCGAGTCTTATATAAGTTGTGTAAGCCAAAAGTAGAAGAAGCAACTGAAAAACGGGCCAACAAAAAACCAGAAAATTAAATGTAAAGCATAGTAACAACAACAACAACAAAGAAATGTACGGTGAATTTACGAAAAGCACTCAGCGTGGAAGCCACTTAGCGCAGTCGAAGTGAAGAGACTAACTAATCCAAGCAAAAACCAACAACAACAACACAAACAAAAAATAAGTGTAACAGTAAAACAAACAAAAAAACAACAACAACAATTTTGAAAGAAAACATGAAAAGGCATAATAAATAAAAAATACAATAACAACAACAACAACAGTAAAAGCAAACATGCCACTGCCGTGAAAGCAGTATAATAAATACAAAAACAACAACAAACACAGCAAATAGCATAGTAAGCACAACGAACGTTTTCCTGTTAGCGCCACAGCAACAACAAACAAATTTACAAACGTAAGCGTGTGTGTGTGCGCGAATGATTGCTTGCCTGCCGCCATGAGCAAAGCAGCAAGCTTGGCAACTCCTCCTACAACAACTAAACTCCAAATCAAATAAAGCAATAAATTGTGTGCCCTCAACCAGCCGCCCCTCAAGTTCCCTCACGTGGCAGCGCCGTAGAACGAGCTTACCTGTTTCGCAAGGAGTCGAATCGCGCCAACAACACACTCATACCGTTAGAAGCAGTGGCTGAATCGCTTGTGCGAGAAGGTTTTGGCAATTTGTTGCGGCGCAGCAGGGCAGTCGGCATGTTCTCGTAAATTGAGAAATTATAATAAAAATGCAAATAAAAATAAGTAAAATTCAATGTTGTGCAACACTGAAATTATCGCAAGCAAATTTAACGCTTCGCAATGTGCGAATGTCGGAGAGTGTTGCGAATGTTTGGTGAAATTACGAAATCGTCGGCAAATCACTCGAGAATCAAAGCGCGCAGTTATTAAAAGTGAAATAACGGCAAGCAATGGCAAATAAAATAATATGTAACTACCGTAACTTGGCGTATAATGAGCTTAACAATAACAACAACAACAGCAATGTGCATGAAAACGAATCATAAAGCATGAAATGATATTTTAATTGTTCGGGGCTGTTAATCGTCGGCAAGAAATACTCGCAAATCTACGGTTGTAAATTGTAATGCGATTTAAGGAATTAAGTGAAAAGTTTACAATAACAAAATTACGAACTGAGCTCATGCATTCGCAATGCAACAGGGTGTGTATTTTATGAGAGTTTAAGGTGATTTCGAATTGAGTGGGGAAAGTTTTGAATTTCGGAAAAAAAAAATTAAATTAAACATGTATAAATATGAAATTAAAACTAAAGTCATAAGAAGAATTTAACAAGAAAAAAAGTAAATAAATATATAAAGAAATAATAATAATATTATTGAAAATTAAATTATTTATTAATAAGAAATTATAAAATTATTAATAAATAATTTAATTAGTTAAAAATTAAATTAATAATAAATGTTTGACAAAAAATAAATAAATAAATAATAATAAAATAATAGTAATAATAAAAATAACAATAACAATAACAAAAATAATAACGATCATAATTACAATAAAATATAATAGTAGAAAATAACAAAATATAGTTTATGAAGTAAAATTAAAAATTATTCAAATTAATAATATTAAGTGCAATAAGAAAGTTTTTTTCAAATTAAATTATCACAAAAATCAGGAATAGCTAAATTAATAAAGCCATTGTTAAAAATAATAAAGTAAAAAAATTTAAGTAATAAGAAATATTTTAAAAATAAATTTCAAAAATTAAAAAAAATTAAAAAAAATAATATATTAAAAACTCAATAAAACCAATAATAATAATAATAATTTATGCTATAAAATGTAAGAAAGGAAATAAAAAAAAAGAAAATGTGAATAAAATTAAATACAAACAGTGTATTAAAAGTTTATTAAAAATTAAATTAAAAATTTAATCAAATATGTAACTGCAAAATTTTTATTCAGAAAAAGAACGAAAAATTTTTAAATATGAAACTAAATAACATTAGAAAAAAAATTTTTCATAGTGTAAAATTTTTTTAAATATAAATTAATTAAGCCAAAAATTTCCAATTAAATAAAAAAAATGAAATAAAATAAGATAAAGTAAAACAAAACAAAAAAAAAAAAATAAAAGTAAATTAAATAAAATAATGAATAATAATAAAAAAAAAAATTTTAATAAAATAAAAAATAAATAAATAAATAAAGGAGAAACAACAAACGTTCATGGAACATGCTAATAAAAATTTAACGAAACTAAAATATGAAAGTAAATTATAAAAATATTTAAAAGCATTTTTTTAATTGATAATGAAAAATATTTGAGTTTAAAAAGTAATAAAAAATTTTGTTTAGCTAAAAATTAACAAAATCAACATCAGAAAAATTAAAAAACTAAAAATATTTTTTAGTTAGATGAAATTTAAGAAAACTAAAATATCAGAGTAAATTATAAAAATAAAAAAAAATTAATTTAAAACTAACAAGAATCTTTTATTTAATTAAAAACTAACAAAATTAACATGAGAAAAATTAAAAAAACTAACAAAAATTTTTTAGTTAGGTGAAAATTAAGAAAACTAAAATATCAGAGTAAATTATAAAAATTAAAAAAAGTCTTTTAATCTAAAACTAACAAAAATCTTTATTTAATTAAAAATTAACAAAATTAAATTTTAGAAATATTTAGAAAAAAATGTTTTAATCGAAGAATGAAAAAAGTTTTGAGATGGCAAACTAATAAATTTTTTTTAAATTTAAGTGAAAATTACCGAAACTAATTTCGAGAGCTGTACGAATATATTAAGTTGAAAAGTTATATATTCCTAAATTTTTTATATTTTAGGTCGAAAATAAAGCAACATAACTGATTTAGCTAAATCAGATTAATTTCAAAACTATACGAAAAAATCAACAAATTAATCGAAAAAATAAATAAATTTGTGTTAGAAATTAATAAAAAAGACTATCATTTCACTAAAAACAAACCAAATTAATTTTGAAAAATATACTGAAAATTTAATGCAGCAGAAAAATAACAAATGTTGAATAAGTTCATTAAAACAATGAGTTAAATAAAAAATTTAAGAAGTTTAAAAATTAAAAAATAAAAATTAAAAAATAAAAATTGAGGAAATCGATTTGAAAGCAAAGCGAAATTTAAAAAATTAAAAAAAAAAAAATAAATCGATTCCAAAACTGCATTGAATTACACAAAAAAAAAAAAAAATAAAAAAAAAGTTATAAAAAAATTATTAAAAAATTATAAAAAATCACCAGAAAAAATATAAAATAATTATCAAAAAAAGTTAAAAAATACCAAAAAAAACTAAAAAAAAAAAACAATTAAATGAAAATCGAGCACCCTAAAATACTTAAACTAGCTATAGATCAGAACTTAATTAAGAACGAAATCAGTAGATCTGTTAGCTAAGCACAAACAACAGATTTGATGTTTCACTGCAGTTGCTTGCTAGCAAATAACAAAAGTACATAGTTAAATCAGCACTCTAAAAATTCGCTACTAATTAACTAGAAGCAAGCCCTAGGCAGTAGTTTATGTAAATAACGAGCACCTAAGCGGCATAGAAAATAGAAACAAGTGACTACTTTTAATTGCGCTTAAATGTGAGTTTCATAAGCAGTCAGCAAATAAAAACAACATGTCATTAAAATACAAATATAAAATTTTGCGAATTAACGCAAAGTGAAAACATAAAATGCAAATAAATGCTAAACAAGACAAACAGGTAAGCTAAACACTAGTAAATTTGTTTGACTGCAAAATTTATGCAAATATTTGCAAACTCGTGCAGCAAGCGGTTCGACAAATTCTACATTAAAATTTTGTTTGGAAAATAACGAAAATATATGAAGTGGTTTATTATTGTTTATATATTATAGACTTGTACTCAAATTCTATATTCACTGATTGGGAAATCATTATTTATAGATATAGGTAGAAATAGTGGGAAATTAAAAAAAATGTTGCCTACATTCGGGCGGTTTATCAAAATCGTTTTTTATTGAAGTCGCGCACCTTATTGTTCATTGAAAAAATATTGAAAAATTCCTTGATATACGGATGAAAAATGTAGTCGATTTTTATTGTGATTGGTTATAAATTATTTGCTATATAATGAGAAATCGACAAAAAATGTTGCCTACATTCGGGCATACTCGTTTTTATCGAAATCACACACCTTATTACTTAAAATTTATTTTGAAGTTATACATTATTTGTTATGTAGTGAGAAATTTAAAAAATATTGCCTACATGTAGGCGGTTTATCATAATCGTATTTTATCGAAGTCACACACCACTCTGAAAAAATATTTAAAAATTCCTTGATATACGAAAAAATATGAAATATGAAGTCGTTTTTTATTGAAAGCAAACAAGTTTTTTTGTGAGGTTAAGTGAACTTGCGAAGAGATTTTATGTGTTTCGTATTTCACTAATATGAAAAAACTCTAGTCACCCATTTCAAGGTTTTCATGTGTGCACGTGGCTTTGACATCTCTCTGCTCAATGTTTTTTATTGAATTTTCCGCTTAAATTTCGTGGCATTATTCAATTTCAGCTAGCATTTCAAATAAATTCGATTGCCTCCCAAAATTATGCAACACCAGCCGAACAAATATGTATCCAATAACACTTGCCTATAAATAAAATTCATGCCACATAGCTACGAGTATGGTATAAATACATGCTTAACACATTCATCTATACCTTGTTGTTGCCAATAAATTATGCATGTCAAATTTATAAACATTTTTGGTGGAATATTGAAAATTACAAAGCTCTTGGGAAATCACAAATATTTACTTTGCTGCTGGTTCTTTGGCGCCAAATGCGCTTAAGGCTCTGCATACCAAATTTATGTAGCTAAAAAAATGGAACAATTTTAATTTTGTTATGGATTGTTTGTGCTCGTCATATCGCGCAAAAAAAAAGTTCGCCTCTTATATACGTATAAAAGAGCTTTGGGAGAGCTTCAAACATTTTTTATAATACGCTATGACTTGAATCGCAAATAATCGTCTTTATTGCATACTCATGTTTGAATTAAATTGTATTTTCATAAAAAATGTTACAAATTGTATTAAAACAACTTTTATAGGAGCTAGCTTGCATATAGCCATTGGGGAGGACATGGCGTATGAGTGACATTTTTCAACGCGTTTACTTGTATGTGCATTTAAGTGTAGTGTAATTTACAATATCTCTATAACTCCAAGAACTCAATCGAAGTGCGAAACATTCAATAAATGTGCGTCAATTCATATTGAATTTTTAAACAAAAAACCTGAAAATGTATAATATTTATAAAGTAAGATGTGTTTTTATAAATCTTTGTATGGAAAACTTTTTGATTTTAAAAGATAAATACATGAAATTTGGCATAGATTATTGCCAAAAGTAGGCCTACAATCTCCGAGTAAACTGCTCGTATTGGACTACTTTAGCATACAGCTGCCATACAAACTAACTCATCAAAATTAAGTCCTTGTATGGAAAACTTTTTGATTTTAAATTATATCTGCATGAAATTTGGCATAAATTATTGCTAAATGTAGTACTATAATCTCCGAAAATATTTTTCAAATTGGTCTTCTTTAGCATACAGTTGCCATACAACCCCACATCAAAATCAATTTCTTTCTATGGCAAACTTTTTTCTTTGTGAAATTATTTTCAGGAAATTTTGCTTATATTATTTTCCAAGTCAATACTACAATCTCCAAACATATTGCTCAGATCGGACCACTATAGCATATAGCTGCCATGCAAACTAACCGCTCAAAATCAAGAAACTTTGTACAAAATTTTAATGACGTCGACAGTAAAGCACACAGTACACGAATAAACCGTATCCGAAACTCTTACAATTGTACACATAACTGCTGATAATTTAATTTAAAATTGTTCCTCATAGCAACTTTTACAGCCGTAAAACCACCTAATACCAGCTGGTATGCTACGGCGTACGAGTTATCTGTCTTTTTTGGTGTAAGAGAAATACATTTTAGACTTTGGAAAATAGTACAAAAAAAATTGTAAGTCACATTTAGTCTTAAAAAATGTAAAATTGAAAAGTCAAACGAAAATTTTTCGATTTGATGCAATAGTCGAAAGACACTTGAATATCAAAAGCATTAGGTATGCCACGTCGTATGAGTAATTTATCTTCTTATCGTCTTAAAAAATGTAAAAATATTGAAAAGTGAAGCGAAAAGTGTTCAAAACTTTGGTGAAATAGTAAGAAAAATCACTTAAATATCAAAAGTATTCGGTATGCCATGGCGTATGAGTAATTTATTTTATATCTTTTGTAAATGATAAATATATTTAATATTTCTAAATATTATATTAAATCGAGTAAGTCTGTAGTGAAAAAAAATATTATATATAGATACAAGATTATTCAATTTCGACAAAAATTTTTAATCCAAAAACTTAATGAAAATATTTTCTGTCCCAAAGGATATTTACCATAATTTCCTTTGCTCACCTCTCCAATCAGATTTTTTTCGACATAACATTTGTCCACTGCAAACCAGTCCTCTGTTAACATTTTTTGGTTGTTATGAGTTAATAAAGGTATATTTTCATTTTCAATTACAAGAGGAATACGTACCGACTTCATCAGAAGTATGTTTGAAACGGAGTACATGTCGTCACCTATGCAAAGCAACTTATCATACAATAAAAAATCGAAATTGAGTGTTTTATTACTTAGCGAAAGATATTATGTATACGTAGCATAAAATAATCACATTCCACTGTCATATATAACCAATATATAACCATTTTTATCAACAGGAATTCAAAAAAATCGAAAGTTGAGTTTTTTATTGCTTGCGATTATGTAGTAAATCATATTATGTATATGTAGCATACAATTTTTAGCTTTCGTTGTCAGATATAACCAATAAATAATTTATATATAACCAATAGCTAACCAATATATTACCATTTTATTACCAAAACTAATTTTTTTTTTCAATATGAGTGGTTTTTATTATATCGTTTTTCCCTCGCCTGTAAACTTGTGAAAGGCGATGTTACGTTATTTTGCTTTTTCGGTGACAATATACTTCTTTTTTTAACCATTTATTAGGATTAAATAATTTATGACTATTAAATCGTTTATATTTCCTCGTCTATGATTCTTTAACGATATGAAACATATCTGCTTGTTAATGTAATTTTAATGCGATTTCTACTTCTTTTTTACTATTTCCTTCTATTTCCTTTTCATTTTGAACACATATTTCCATTTTAAAAAACTTAAAAATTCACATTTTCAATTCAAAACTGTGCCTGTAATCCTTTCAGTTTGACAAAAATTGAGAATATATAATATTTAATATCAGCTTCTGAACTTAAGTTCAGTGCCGTTTTGCTGTGAATATTGCACGAAAACTACTTATATTCGAGTACACCCTCGAAATAGACATCTTTACTTATATTTACTTAAACTTATCAACGCAATATCTTGACTCTATTTGTAACATAAAATTTGGAAAACTAAACACTTAAATGCTTGACAATCATTTACATAAAATATCCGTAAATTCTCCTTCACAAATACTTCAAACATTTTATGGGTAAAAAAACTAAAATAACTCCTCTAAAGTCACTTGTCGAGCAGATCAAAGTATTCGCTGAACTTTAACACAAAAAAAAAATTTGACAACATGAATAATTTAGAAACAATATTTTTCTGTTGAAAATGCTTTAATGACCAGCTAAAAGCGCTTAAGTCGCGTTAAGACTCAACTGCATTATTGCTAAGAAAATATCATAGCAGCTACCAAATTCGTTTTTTTGTCGACTTTTGCCACTGCTTTAGACTGTAGCTGAAGAAAAGTATAACTCGCACAACCAAAAATTTGTTTAAAAACTTTACAATGAACTGTTTTTCAAAATTCCACAAAGTGAAGTTTGCTTCTTTATCCATATTACGAGCGCATTGTTTGCGATAACTATTCAACAATTGAATAAAATAACCAATAGATGCGCGTGCTCATTTATATTACCCAAACAACAAGAACAGTGGCAGAAACAATGAAAGCTGAAACGTAGATTTGTAGCTTCTTTGTTTTGAATTATTTATGAAGCAATGGAATATTTTGACCACACAAAAGAGAGTTCATTGAAATGTATTGCATTGAATGGCCATGTCATGAGCAACATCTATGCGCTCAAGGATAACGCAAGCTCAGCGCACAAGCACACACATACATACAATTTTCTGAAGTTCGAGCATAGTGATGGCGAATGATAAATAGTTTATGCACTTTGTCCGACTCGATGCTTTGCATAAATAACTATGAAATTGCCTTGTACTCAAATACAGAATAAATAGTTTTATGCCCGGTGGCAACTTCGCGCATAAGGTTACTATGAACTTGCAGAACTAACGGTGAGTTGTGATAGTTTTGAGGTTGCTAGGACGTGAGTGTATAGAAAAGTTTTTAGAGCAGATGACACGAACATTCCCATGAGAGAAGAATTTGCTTATTAGGAACAGACCAGGGATGATATCTGATCACGAACTGCCAACTAGAAAAATTATTTCGGTCAGATTGAGGAATGAACTTTTGATTAAACAATCTTGTCTTCGTCCGCTCCTTGGTCCAGGTCCAGCAAAATTTGAGTACAAGTTGTATTTCGCTTCTTCATCGCTGGTCTCGTAGAATTTCCTTAAGGTATTCTCGACCAAAGTTTTTCGCGGAGTTCAAATAATGTTTCCAGCTGCAGAAAAGCATCGGTTATTTCAAGTCAAGAAGGACTTTATTCTTGAAAGTTATCCAAGCTATTATTTAGCTTACTCTACAGATAACTTTTTCTGAGAAAATATTATTGAGAGCGTTCTAAGGGTTATGTTGAGAAATTTTAGAGTGGCCCTGCAATTGAAGACACAACGGTGTGACATAGAGGATCAAGCTCAGGGCGTCACGCTGGTCTCGGTATACCTTTCTTACGGTATTACTGAATAAAATCTTTCTTGAAGGGCAAATAATGTGTCCGGCTCCTGAAAGGTGTCTGTTATTTCAAGTTTTTGGAACTCAAGAAGGAATTTATTCTTGAAAGTTATCCAAGTTACTCTACAAATAACTTTTTCTTAGAAAATACTGTTATAGAGTGATCATAGAACGGATAAAGTTAAGAAATTTCAAAGCAGCCCTGAATTTGAAGACATAACGGTGACATAGGGAGCGAGGTTCACATTCGTGTACCTTTCAACTTCTCTCGGAGACTTCGAAATGTTTTTGAATTTCGGTCTTTTATTTATAACTTTGAGAACTAGACAGTAATGAAGGCCTTTAGATATCGAGAGAACTCTTTGAAAGAAGCTAACAAACAAATCTTGGCCGTATAAAAATCCGGGTACGTACCGGTTACCTAGACCCGACTGTGCCAGAGGGTTTCAGAGCCTTCCAGTATTAGAATAAATCGAGTACCAGGATGTTGTGGTAGCACTTGATATTAAGAATTTCTTCAGACGATACACGCCAAGTGAACGTTCATTCAGACTTCGTTCTGTATGAACTTACCTTCCTTAAATTTTTTGTTTATTTTTTACACTCCAAAAATTATTAAAACAAATATTTCCATAACTGTTTATGTGATGAATACAATATTCTTATCATCTATAGGAGCATATATTCATGGACTTGCAAAGTACTATTCTATCGCATTTGCATTGAAATCGCTAAGATGACTCTCTTACTCGTATTTGGACAGACTGGCCGACGCATTTGCCATAAGCGGATAATAGAGACAAAGCTCATTTAAAAATACGAGTAATTCAGTCATTTTATCGTCCGTCAGCTGCCGCGGTTGAGTTAATCCAGTGGGAGTTATAAGAAGAAAAACTCGGCGTGACATGTACCCCAAGCCTGCAAGTATGTATGTATGTGTGTGTGTGTTTATAAAAGCTTTTTGCATTCAAAACATTTTCATGTACTTGTCTATATTTGCATTTTCGTACTTGTTTTCATTTTCGCACAAAACTCGAGGCGAATTTTGTTTTTGCGATTTATTTATATGCCAATCTAAATTTACCCTGCAGACAAATTTGCTTCGTTTAAAGTACTGATATTGACCGCATTTGGTTGCGGAGTGGAGGTACGTTATTACTGATTCGCTTCTGATGTCATTGCATGTTTTCTTTTACTTTTAAAATGTGATTATCAATAATACGTCTTTATGGTGAATAAGAAGTTAATTGTGGCGAGAAAGTTGGTTTGGAGATCGTTAAGGGTTTAGCTGGTGTATATTTTCGCTTTCTAAATAATAATCTAACATTTAGGGTTGTCGATCACCGTTGCCATATTTCACCAGCAAAATCATGTGGCATATAGAGAAACAAATGGTTACCCCTTTTTTCTAGCTTTGGATGATAAAGTGCATGCACTAGATCCTTCTTACCAATCTGCTGGTGCTTCTGCCGAGTCACTATTGTTATGCGTTGTCTATTTTAGTCCCGATGAAGCCCAATTTCTCTCCTAATGAATAAAACTATTCAGTTTTGAACGATTTTTTCTTTCATACTGTCCACTAGTTGATAATACCGGGTCTGAATTAGGAGTTTGGCCCTAACTAAGTAGCTCATGATAGATTATTTCCCACCCGATTCACCAAACACACAGCAAAATCTCGTTGGCCATCAATCAAAGCTCCGACTATTGAAGAGGCAATGAAAAAGTTCTGCAAGCATTATTGATGGGTACAGAAAAGTATATAGTACATATTTAGAAATATTGTACAGCTTACAAATAAAGAAATATAATCTTTGTAATTTAGGCTCCTGGCTGGAAAAGGGTTTAAGGAGAAATAAGTTTTTCAATTGTCGCCATATTTCAGTTTTATCAGGCATCAAACTTAAGTTTCTAGGCCTTCCTCTTTTTTTGGTTGGCGTAGCTACCGCTTACACGGTAATTGCGGAGCTTACAACAACGAACCAGTTGTTCTTCCTATTCGCTGTTTGGCGCCAATTGAAGATTTCACTTTCTTCCTCTGGTTCCCTCGGCGGGTACTGCGTCGAATACTTTCAGAGCTGGATTGTTTTCGTCCATACGTACGACATGACCTAGCTATAGCTGTCTCTTAATTTGCTGAACTATGTCTATGTCGTACAGCTCATCGTTTCACCGACTGCGGTATTCGCCGTTGCCAACGCTCAAAGGATCATAAATCTTTCACAGAACCTTTCTCTCGAGAACTCGTAACGCCGACTCATCAGCTTTTGTCATCGTCCATGCCTTTGCACCATATAGCAGGACGGGTATGATGAGTGACTTGTAGAGTTCGGCCTTTGTTCGTCAAGAGACCACTTTACTTCTCAATTGACTATTCAGCCTGAAGTAACACCAGCTGGAAAGAGTTAACCTGCATTGGATTTAGAGTCTGACGTTGTTGTTGGTTAGTGATTGTTCCAAGATAGACGAAATGATCTATGATTTCGAAGTTATGACTGCCAAGTCGAGAAGACAAAGACTATTTGTTTGATGACAAGAGATATTTCGTCTTGCCTTCGTTCACTACCAGACCCGTTTGCTTCGCTTTTTTATCTAGTCTGGAGAAAGCAGGACTAAAGGCGCGGTTGTTATGGCCAATGATATTGATGTCATCGGCGCACGCCAATAGTTGTACCATCTCTATTCAGCTCTGCAACTTGAAGTATATATCTTTGTCTGCCAGCTTGTCAAGCTCATGTCGGCCTCTCTTTTTTTGTCTGCAATTGCGTCTCGGTTGCCTCATCATCTCTCGGTATCTAACCCGTCCCACACGTGTTCTGGTTGTGAGGTAGGTGGTCTGATTTCTTTCCGCTGCGACACGGCACTCCTCGGCGTACCAGTAGTTCTTTCGCTTTTTCCGTAAAGTGCTTGAAAATCCATCCCACAGTTCCCTTGTAACGAGTCGCTGATGAGAGCTCTCAGAGAATACAAATCAAGTAGAAAATCGCTAGGCTGTCTGCTGTAATTGCAGCTCCTCGACGTCGAACCAGCCTCATGTTTTTTGACGTGGGTTTTTTGCTGCACAGAGGCGGGTGCGTATCTTGGCTGCAACAAGATAGTGGTCCGAGTCGATGTTAGGACCTCAAAGCGTACGCACGTCTAAACACTGGAGACGTGTCTTTCGTCTATTATAACATGATCGATCTGGTTTGTGGCAAGCTAGGTAGCTTGATGCATTTTCTTATGCTAGAATTTAGTACTACAGATAACTATATTTCGGGCCTCGGTCGATGAGCTTCAATTTGGGGATGATTCCTCGTGGAGGCTGAATTTACTGCATGTTGCGTTAAAGATACCTTCCTTGCCTACACTGGCGTTAAAGGCGCCAAGCACGATTTTGACATCGTGGCGGGGCAGCTCTCATAGGTAGGCTCTAAGTGCTCATAAAAGGCATATTTGATCACATCGTCGTTCTTTTCTGTCGGGACGTAGGCGTAAATCAGCGATATGTTGAAGAGCTTCGCTTTAATATGGATTGTGGCTAGGCGTTCATCCACCGGGGTCAATACCAGGACTGAGCGAAGGAGTCTCTCTTTCACCAAGAATCCCACACTTATTTTGCGCTCTTTTATATGGCTACTGTAGCAGATGTCACAAGGACCTACTCACCTCAATCCTTGTCCCGTCCATCACACTTTTTGAATGGCGGTAACGAACTGTGCAGCGGCACCTTCCCAATTAAAGGACCGGATATTCCAGGTACATGTCCATAAATTGTAATACTTATTACGTTTAAAGTGGTCGTCATCAAAAGAGGGTGTCTCTCATTCGAGGCTGTTATGGCCTTTTGGGGTTGTTTTTTCACGTGGCGGGTCGCAAACCCAAGGCACAATCCTGGGTAGGGGATATTTGTCCTTCTCACTTTTACTCGCCTTCAAAAGGAGTTTTTTGACTACCTAGAGGATACTTGGTCTAAGACCGGAAGTCGTGAGCTGCTTGAGCCATATGTAAAAGAATCGTTTTTGGCCACACCCAAGTGGATGGCGCTCAGAGAACTTTCCTCACTTGTGGGAACTTCTACACATACTCGTAACTTCATCCTCCAATCTTGACCGATCTTAAAAATCTTGATTAATGCTTCTACGAGCTTGTGAGCCCTTAACATACATCTGTAAACCGTGCTGTGGGATCATTGTAATGCTTTTCAGGCTACTGCCTCCTACAGATCTCATTTCATAAACTTAAAGTTTTGTTGACAGAAATTGTTGACATCACTTTTTTCGCACCAACCACTTTTAGTTGCGAATTTCCTACCGGGCACACTAAAACCATACTTTGTTTATGCAAATGTTAATCTTTTTGGCCCTTTCAGAAGTTTGCATGGACGGCTTTTGCCATTTAGCCATGCAGACTCTGTGGTCATCAATTTAAAAAGCGCCAAAATGATGCTTTCACTTTTGCTATTTTGCCATTCATTGTCGTCGCTGGCTTGCTTGCTGTTGTTGGCCATGAGGACCAAGGGCCGACAAAAAGCAGATAAATATGTATATGGAAAAATAAGCAACTATGCGCTGGCACGGCTGAAAGCAGCATATTCTTCACTCTCTTTTATTTCTTTGGATTTTTTTTTGCGTGAAAGTTGTAGTCGCGCAACACAACACTTGACAGCCATGAATGGCAAATGCTGCTGTCCTCCTAGTCATTGTAGTCACTCTGTCTCATTAACGAGCGCAACGAACGAACGTACGTACGAGCGCGTGAAAGCGTCGTAAATGATGCTATTGCCATTGCCATTGCTACTGGCTTCTCTTCAGCGGGGTGGCTCAGGCTGCGGGAGGGGTCTTCAAGTTTGCGCCATCACTTTTATGGCAGTCTCCACGCCACTCGCTCTCCGCCTCGTGTATTGTGCATGAAATGTTGTCGTAAAATAAAGTACACTGCAATAAAGGCGCTGCAACAATAGCAACAACAATACTGTTGCGCCAAGAAGTTTCATCTCAACACGGCCAGCCGACTTTACGGCAGCCTCAATGTGCGCGAAATGCATTTCGAACGCTTGTGTGTGAGTGTGTGTGTTTGTATGGTGCACTATGTGGGCGGCGCACAGTATGTTTTATGTAATACATACCTACACTAGTTTACAGTTACTCATTTAATTTCAACGTTGTCACGCCACAAACTTAGCACCCTCTACTTCACCGCTCTCTTCTCGAATTTTGTTTGCTGCAACACCGAAATGCTGGTTTTTAAGTGCGTGTGTGCGTGTGTGTGGGCGCTCGCTCGCTCATATTTGCACAAATGTCTTGTAATGAACATGATTAATGGTGTTTTGTGCGAAAATCTGTTGTCTTGTTTACATTTCAAGCATTATTAATTAAAACTAATTTAACTTTTTGCGCTGCTAACGGCAATTACCAAGTACAAATGTGGCTGCAAGGTTGCATTTCATCATGTGGCTGCGCGTGTAATTAAATAAAAGTAAAAAAATGTTGCTCTGCTGCGGTTTTCTTATTGGATATACTTCTGAACTTGTTCTCCCTTGCAGCTGTTGTTTACTTTTTGTTTGTTGTTGGTGTTGACTTTCATATCCTTTATTTGGTTTGCCACGAAGCTTGTAACACACAGAAGAAAGCGCTATAAAAAAGATCAAAGTGACGAGCTGAGTTGATTATGTCATTTTCATCCCTCAGTTTTTGAGATATTGATCAGTCCACCTGCAGCATGTCTCCTCTGAAATGGACCCAATGGAAGGACGCTGTGTATCCAGATCCTCTGAATACGTCTTTCTAACGCCTTCGCCGAGTAGTTAAGAGGCAGCATAGCCATTGTGATGCCTTTGAGAGCATCCGCATATCCGCGCGGTCCCTCCTTTGACCGGGGATTTTGTGCGGATGGTTAGCCTCCGTCTACTTGTGCGCTACTGCCCTCAACCTTTTAGAACTGTGAGCCTCCCGTGGCGTAATTTGCCGGCTCTTCCATTACGAGGATTGGATTTGGGTTCTACTTCCTCTGACCCTGCTCTGTGCTAGTACCTTAACCACCTTAGGAGTCTTCCCTCTCGGAGGGTGCTTCAGGTAACACTTTAAGCCATCGCCCTTCCTTCGAAGGACATCGTGCGTGCCAGGGACACCGGCTGGTGGCTTTCCTCCTTCTGCGAGCACCTCGGTAGCCACCCGGTGTGACTCCCCCGAATCCAAGCAGCTGAGCTGCCTATCTTAGTAGCGGCAGCAGTCGACTTCGTCTGCAGAGCGCCAATGCATGTGGGAATGTCATCATCAAACAGCGCCCACTCCTTTGGCGATAGGGCATTGAGTATGCTAAATTTCCGTTTAGCTCCTGCACACTCCTTATTTGCAGTGGTGCTGATTTCCGCCGCGCCAGAACCCCATGACGTGGTAAGTCCACCGTTAGTTCAAAATTCGGCTCGCTATTGGGGAGGCTCTGCTCGAATACTACAGAATTCAGCTCCTGCATGCAAATTATCCAAAATGCACGGGAGTCGCACAACACCTCGGATTAGGAGGTGGCAGCTCTTGGTTGCCTCACGCATGAAGCTTCCTACAACAGACTCATGCTGGCAGATGCCGTGAACGCCTTACAGCTAAGCCTCTGCCCTACGACAAGATGCCGTCATTCGCAGGGGAGCTGAAGAGAACTGTTTCTCTAGTTTATTGTTATTTTTGCGAACACCTTTCTGAAAGAGCTGGCAGTGTGCTGCTGAATGACAGTCGTTGTCTCGGTATAAGTCGGGTGGTTATACTCACAAAGCTCTTAGAACTCACTGGAAAAGCGCTTTAACTCTTTATGCTTTATTCAGCTATTTTCTCTTATCAAGTTTAGTCAAGTCCCCACCATTCAACCGGTTCTATGCTTTGCAATATGTCATTAGCTCATAAAGACCCATGATTATCCTCCCGTTTTTTTCGGAAACTCAAAGGTTTTCGCCTTAGACCCCATAACTCCATCACTTATTATGAATGAAGTTTGTTCCTCTTTACTCAATCCGCAATGATGTCAAGAACTACATATTACATATTCGATTTCAAGAATGAAAATTATATTACTTATGATTCAGACTATCTAGTAGATGTCTCGTGTATATAACGCCCATATTAGGGGTCGGAACTTTAACCATTTTGTGTCTGCCGGAGATTTATTTTACCATAAATTTTCTGCTTTGAAATTTTGACAAACCTTTTACAACAAATATAGCGGCTTAAATACCTCTGCTATTCTTAAAACATCGAAAGAAACCTCAAAACCAAAGAATATATCAAGTGTGAAGCCTGGTTTGTTGTGCTTGTTCGGTTGTAAGGTGCGAGAATTGACACTTTGATCAAGAGATTTGCGATTATTATCTTAATATCGTTCTGTAGTATTGAAGCTTGATTCTGTCTCTCTAGTTCTGGTTGGATGTTTTCAGTTATTTAGCTGATAAGTTCATCTTCAACTTTGACGAATAATAATATGTTAATTATTACTAGGGTCGTCAATTGACATAAAAGGTGTCTTCAAATGATCTGAAATAATGTGTTCCACACGGAGTTCCGTTGCATCGTCAAATGATCTTTCTTCTGACAGTCCGATTATGGAGATCTTGATTTGGGACTAAACAGAAACTATTAAAATCAGGGATTATACAGTTTCAAGTAGGTCCGAAGTACTCTGACAATGTTGTTGTTGATGTTAATTCCCTAGTAATTTTGAACAATGCTGCCTAGTCGACAGTCTTTGGTCGGTTAAAATCCGTCTCCGTTCTAGTTACGTAGAACAGACTGATGTGGAAACTATACTGCTTTACACTTTGATATTAGTTTGATCGTCAGACCAACCAGTCGTCTGGTAGCAAAAGATTTCTAGTCTGCCACTGTACATTTAGAAATATTCGAGTGGTAGATAAGCGGATAAGTGCATCTCAAGAGGTATATCCGAAGGAATAACCATTATGTTCACAAAATAATTAATACCAACATCATGGCGACCACAATGCAGCAAAATTCGAAAAAATTTTAAGAATAACGGCTCCCTCCTACCTGCTGTGAACTTTTTCTTCTGCTTTTGAAAAATCCGATACAAAATTTTCCTCAGGTACTCGTATCTGGCATATTAATCACCTGCTGAGACTCTAAAAAAACTTTCCAAAAAAGTCGTTGGCAAAGTTTGCTTATTTCAAAGTATCCAATGTAATGAGACGAGGGTCAAGTTAGAAACTAAAGAAGTAAGATGGGGTTGAATACTGTGAACCAGATTTAGCGCGCATTTGTATTTGCTTGAAGTAATACTTGGAATAAATGGTGTTCAAGAAGTATTTTATTTTAAACAAATTTGAAAAAAATCTGTACAGGGGTATAATGGGTGCCTTTTTATCTCAGCGTCGTAACGAATTGGGGAGTCGGAAGTTGTCTCGATACAAGATCCCGGTGGCAGACATCTGTCTGCAACCGGCGGATACAGTAAAATATCTAGGGCTCATTCTGAATAGGCAGCTTTCAAGGAAGTAGAATATCGAAGAGAGAGCAAAAATGGCATCGATTACCTTATACTGCTGTAAAGAATCCATTGGCAAAAGAGGGGGAATCTCACTGAAAGCGGTCCTCTGGCTCTACGAATCCATAGTCAAGCCCTTTATGTTCTTTAGAGTCTTTATGTGGTGGAGGGCTCTAGAAAAGACCACATTTGCAAAGAATCAGCATCAGCAAGTGTGGTGCCCTAAGGTCCGCTTCAACTATGGCACTTAACGCTATTTTGCATGGCTGCGAAAGTTGCTATCAGACTCAGAGAATCCGGGTTCTTAAAAATATATAAGTCTGATCACTCGGATGGACATCCTCACTCACTTTGACTTCCTACCGGATCACTTGGATCATGGAGTCGCCAAGCCGAACTCTGGCGGCTCCTCTACCCATATACAGGCGAGGGAGTTGTGGGTTGGAAGAAGCCGTTGGAGGAGAGGGCCAGGGAGCGTTTTTACGAATGGTTCAAAGCTTGAGTGGAAGGTTGGTGGGGAGGTTTACTGTCAAGAGCTCTCTATCAAATCCAGCTTCAGACTTGTTTATTACTGCAGCGTCTTCCAAGCCGATGTTGCAACCAATAAGGCAAGAATTTACTGCTCCGGAGTGCAGCGTCCTTCAGAGAAGTGACCACTCACTCAGATAGCAGTGCGGCGATACTAGCCTTGATATCATCGATTGTCTTTGCGATAAGACTGTTATGAGGGCCAGGCCACAGCAGAATCGTAGGAAATTGTAAAGCTGATGAGCTAACAAGGAAAGACATTCTAGAACCGCTATCGGTAGAATGAGAGCTAATCGGTGCTTCCGTATTTTCTTGTGTTCTACAACTAGATAGCTGGGCTTCGCAGAAGCTTGGCGAGCGCTGGGCCATCATCGGTACATGCGCTGTCGCAGAAGCTTTTTTTTGCGATCGGAAGAGATCTAAAGATCTCTTTGCCCTAAGTAAGGGCACTTTTCCTTTTTTGAAGGCTTGATATAATTGGCGGTCGTAAAGTAACCAAGCTCCGGGGAGCATGCAGTCCATCGTTTTTTGCTATAAAATAAGCGTTAGATCATGGTTTTACTACTTCAAACAACCGTTAGCAGCACAAATTCATTATACCCGCGAGCCAGAAACTCCGCTTGGCTCAAAAAGTCCATCCGCGACACAAATAAACAGCAAGAAGGGAATGTTGGTTTTCCATCAACTATTCGAAACTTGCCGAGAGAGTTCGTACGGTGAAGGGTAAACTTCAGTCAAAAGAAAACAGTTTTTCTTCCATTTAATCTATAGCGCCATGGAGAAGTGTACGCAGAGCAAATATTTTTTCGTAATTTTCCACAGTTTGCTTGCCAAGCTGGGGCCACACGGAGCTCTCGCTCGCGTTCGCGCTTGGGTCAGGCGGTTTTTTTCGCTTGATTATTTATTTTGTACCGTTTTGCAGTATTTGTTGTTGAACTTTTAGTGGCGCGCCGTCTGTTGCCATTGTGGCATTTCAATATGCATGCAACAAAGCGCACAACAACAACAAAAAACATTAAGTGAAAGCGTAAAAAGTTTTTTTTAATATTTTTTGTTATTCTTTTTTCTACTTTGCTCTAATTTCGTTACAGCGTTGATACCCCCCACACCGCCGATGTCTGCATTTGCTTAGTCGGTCACTTTGTGGTGGCCAGTCTGGCTTACTTAAGGACGAAAGGATTGGCGCATATCGAAAGGAAGCACACAAACACATAAACATGCATACAAACGTACAAAGAAGAGAGTGGGGGGACCACTCGACGCGCCATGGAAAACTATCGAATGTGCGCGATTCATGCGAGCGGAAAGCGTGTAATGTGAAACTCAATTTTACAGATTGCGTTATATGTGTTTGTGTGTATGTGAATGTGTGCTTGTGTGCGTGTCTGCCCTCGTTGTGGTCAATATGTAGGACGCGTTTTGTGAAGTAACGAAACTCCCAAGCGATTTCGAGACTGAAATTGCTGTTGCTTAAATGTATACTACACACACACTCACATATATATTCTCTTTGTGTGGGTGTGCACTGCGAAAATATCTCGTTTGAAGTGTAATAAAAATGAACTATGCATTTGCGTGTTTATAAATCATAAAAAACGACATTGTATATGTGTATCTGTGTGTGTGTGTGTGCGTCACGCTCCACGCTGGTGCCACTGGACCACAAGTCGAGGCGGGCTCCGTCTCTTTTGGGGTCACGCACCTGTGGTCGCAATGCATGTGAAAAACTTTGAACATTCCAGCAACTGTGGTTTAGCGCATGTGGTGAGCGTATATGTGTTTGTGTGTATTTAAATTAAGTGAAATAAAATAGCGAAGTACGAATAAAACAAATAAACATAACGAAATGAAAACATTAGCAAATAAATAATAAAGAAAAAACAACAAAAGTGAAATAAGTTCCTAATAATATTAGAGTTGGGTCAGCTAATAAAATGTGCCTCGTTAAAAATCCCTGCTGGGAATATTACTCGTAGTAATACTTTGCTCCAACAATGTTGGCTGCGAAATGCGCTGTAGCGCCTAAAAGTATGCAATCAAATATTGTTGTATGAAAACAGCGAGGTACAGTTAGTTGGCAAAGTAGCAAATATAAATTTGTTTGTACTAAAGAAACGTCCGAACCCCCACGGCCCTCAACGTGTAATGCCATTGTCGGTAAGTGCTGCCTAATTAACAATCTCATTCATTAGATATTGACATAGCACAGGCTCCCCAAGCACTCGACTGAAGTGCAAAGTTTTGAAGAGATAAATATGTAGACATATATATATATTTTTTCTTTAATACAGTGTTATATATACATATATATATATATGCCTCATATTTTCACTACAAACATATATATATATATATATATATTATTATCACATCGGTGTATATTGCAGTGGCGCAGATGAGATTGCAGGAAGATAATTTTGTTGATAAATAGTTTTCTGTCTTAACTTACTTCGTCTTAGTTCTGCCATAAGTTTTGTTACAAGTTCCTGCCAGTACAAAAATAAAAAAATAAACTAAATTTAATTTATTAATACTAAATGAGCGTTGCACATTACTTTATTTGAAATTGTCACGTTTTGCTTTACATAAGCCTTCAAATGATTCGTCATTGAGCAATCAGAGTCTATTGGTATTGACGCTGCCTGAACCGCAGATTTTTATAAATTCTTCAAATTTCCTTTAGGTTTTCAGCAAGCCATGTTCGCCAGCTCTGACCATAAACTGTTGTCCAATGGATTCAAATCTGGACTTCTAGAAGACCAATCATCTGCAACTATGAAACCAGGAATATTGCTTTTAAGCCACTGCTGAGAGATGCTTGGTTTATGTAATGGAGCAAAATCTTGTTGGAGCATCCCATACTTTTTATTGAAGACAATATTGCTTAACTGCCTTCTTACTGTTCTTCTTTATTGTCGTAGACACCGCTTACTTTGTCATAGCCGAGTTTACGGCAATCCAAGTGTAGGCAGGTCCTTCTCCACCTTGTCTCTTCTTCGAAGTGGAGCTCTTCCTCTGCTTCCCCCGGCGGGTACTGCTTCGAATACGCTCAGAGCTGGAGTGTTTTCATCCATTCGGACAAATGAGCTAGCCAGCGTAGCTGCCGTTTCTTAATTCGCTGAACTATGTCTATGTCGTCGTATATCTCGTAGAGCTTATCGTTCCATCGGCTGCGGTATTCGCTGTTGCCAATGCGCAAAGGACCATAATTCCCCCGTACCTTTCGCTCGAAAACTCTTAACGCCGACTCATCAACTATTGTAGTCGTCCATGCCTCTGCAACGTGTAGTGGGTTGAGAATGATGAGTGACTTATAGAGTTTGGTCTTTGGTCGTTGAGACAGGACTTTGCTTCTCAATTGCTTACTCAGTCCGAAGTAGTGCCTGTGGGCAAGAGTTATTTTGAGTTGGATTTCGAGGTTCATATTGTCGCGAATAGACGAAGTTATGGCCGTCAACAGTGGCATGTGAGCCAAGTCGCGAGTTTGTTTGATGACAGAAAATATTTCGTCTTAGCCTCGTTTACTACCAAACACATTTGCCTCGCTTCCGTATCCAGTTTGTAGAAAGTAGAACAAACGACGCGGTTGTTGAGGCCAATGCTTTTAATATCACAGGCATACGCCAGCAGCTGTACACTCTTATAAAAGATTGTGCCTTCCCGATTAAGCTTTGCAACTCGAATTATTTTCATCAGTAGTAAATTAAAAAAAGTCGCACGATAGGGAGTCGCCTTGTCTGAAACCTCGTTTGGTATCGAAAGGCTCAGAGAGGTCCTTCCCGATCCTCAACGTCAGTTTCCACAGTCGTATTAGCTTTGCGGGGATACTAAGTTCAGACAAAGCGGAATAAAAGCAGCTCCTTTTTGTGCTTACAAAAGCAGCTTTGAAATCGACCAAGAGGTGGTGTATGTCTGTCCTGTTTTCATGGGTCTTTTCCAAGATTTGGCTTATGACGAATATCTGGTCGGTTGTTGATTTGCCAGGTCTAAAGCCACACTGATAAGGTCCAATCAGCTTGTTGACGGTAAGCTTTAATCTTTCACACAGTATGCTCGATGCGATGTTGAGGAGACTTATCCCACGCTAATTGGCGCAGTTTGCGGGGTCTCCCTTTTGTGGATTGGGACGAGCACACTTAAATTCCAATCATCGAGCCTTCTTTCGACCGACCATATTCTACAAAGATGCAGATGCATGCTCTTTATCAGTTCTTCGCCGCCGTATTGGAATAGCTCGACCGACAATCCATCGGCCACCGCCTCTTTGTTGAGTTTCAGCCGGAATTGCTATTCGAATTTCTTCATGGTCGGGCAATGGAAAGTACGCTCCATGGTCATTGATAGGGGAATCGTATTTACTACCTCCTAGTATTATGCTGTACTGCCATTCACCAGGTTAGAGAAGAGTTCCCTCCATAATTTCAGTATGCTCCGTGCATCAGACACCAGACCACCTCCTGGGATTCTACAAGATTATGCTCCGGCCTTGATACCTTCTATTAGTCACCGCATATTTTCGAAGAATTTTCAGACATTATTCTTGTCAATCAGCTTGCCAAGCGATTCGTGTTCACATATTTCGGTCTACCTCTGTTTTTGTCCTCTTATGAGTCTCGCTTCTCCTTTCAACTCTCGGTATATATCCCATTCCGCACGTGTTGTGGTGGTTCGTAACGTTGCGAGGTAGGCAGTCTGTTTTCTCTCCCATAGTTCTCTTATATCGAGTCGAATCTGCCTTGTGTTTTTTGACGCGCGTTTTTTGCTGCACAGGGGCAGGTGCGTATCTTGGCTGCAACTAGATAGTGGTCCGAGTCAATGTTAGGACTTCGTAGAGCAGACGCACGCCTAAGGCACTGGAGATGAAAAATCGTTTACTAAATTAAATTAAGAATGTACCTTAAATGGAGTGTGAGTCTTTGGGAGTTAAAAATTAATTTGTTTTTTTATTCAAATATAATATTATAAATATTTTTTTGAATATATTGTATTCAGTATAGACAAAATTTAGAAAGAACGTTAGAAGATTACAATGGGTATATTTCCCTGACTTTTACAAAATTTTATCTTGGAACATTTCTTGGAAGCATCTTAGCTTTTTATATAGGTAAAAAATACATAAAAAACAATTTCATACCCATTATTATTTTCTGCTTAAACATCCATTCAATCTCTCTCTCTCTTGCCCACTCTGCCTACAAATTAAACAATAACTTCTCTTTGCATCCACCTCAAAAGTTTGCCAATCGTTATAAATTATTTTCCACTGTTTCTGACAAATTCCTTGTACTTATTGTTGTAAATACACACTTATACGTAGAATAACACAGATCTCAATATTCCGTTATGAATTATCGCAGCGAGTCCCTGAAGTGTGTTAGCTACATCAATGAGCGGTTGCGAAGAATGCACTGTGGGTGGTTAATTGTCGCAAGCAAATCGATTGTTGTGATGGCTTACAGTAATATGCGCACACCGTGGACGGGGATACAACTTATATGACAGTTGTAAATTGTAAGTGACCTCCTTCTCTAGTGACAGAAATAATTTCTCAACTTGTTGTTGCTATTATGACTGGTGTGGCTGTCGAAGCAGTAAATCGAATGCAACAAAATAGATGTGATATTGCTTTATATATTCATGACGTAACGGTAAAAAAAAACAACAATAAAAATACAAAAAAATAATAATAAGAAGATAAAATAAATATAAAAATTCCAAGAAAATGACGCAAAACTATAAAGTTAACTGTGTGTGAACTCGTCCTTACACATCCACATATGATCTGGTAGATTTGTGTGTTAGAAATTGAAAATTTATATTATTGTTGTGTTGTTGCTGTTATATTTATTTGTTATGCGGTATTTTTTATTGCCATCTGTTTCTGTCGTTCGTTCGCTCGAGTTATGTGTGTGTGTGCTTGAGGTGAATCAGCAAAAGGTTGCGAGCAGTCGAAAATTTATGATTTGAAAAGATGCTGCCATTACCTCGCAAGGACAGTTTAGCAAATTTTGTCTACGGTTTTTCGTAGAACACACTTTCATATATGTACATATGCATTTGCGCTTAATAGCTGAAAACATTTAAGGATATTGCGAAAAATTCATAATGCTGATGCTACTTCAATTCATCAAAGTTTTCTTCTATGATAGCAAATGTTTTGTCATAATTTTATTTATGTTTAAAAAATTTATCTATCATTTATATTGAACCTTTTGTTCCTAAAATTTTTTAATTGCAATTTATGCTTTCAATATCTTTTTGTTTTAAATTCCTTTGCGGAGAAGCTAAAATTATTTCTTCGCTCCCAAATGTAGGCAACATTTTTTAATGGTTCTATTATATAACTAACTAGCAGCCCGTCCCGGCATCGCACGGGGTAGACAATTATTTAGCTTCGGAAATTTGGATATAAAACACTTTTTCGCAAATATTTTTATTTGTATTAAAAAAATCCCACAGTTATATTTGTATGTAAGTCTATTTATGTTCAATTTCTTTGATGGTTTAAGTGGCGGGCACTTTTGAAAAATTAAAAAATAAAAATAATAATAATCAAAAAATTAAAATAACAGTAATAAATTATGAATTCAGTCGTTTTAAATACAAGTAAATAATAAATTATTAAATAAATATCTTAAATAATAATAATAATAATATTCTTTAAAAATTAGCGTATAAAAATATTATAAGTAAAAGTAATAATTACGAAAAAAAATAAAAAAAAAAAATAAAATAAAAATACTAATTATGAAAAATTAAAAAATAAAAATAATAATAATCAAAAAATTAAAATAACAGTAATAAATAATGAACTCAGTCGTTTTACATATATTTTTGCCACTGCACGTGCTCAATTCTGCTAAATAGCAGCGACAACGTCGAATTCCTTACTTTGATTCTATCGGAAAGTCCAATTTAAAAACTATTTTGTAGGTAGTTAAATGGTCTTGACCACAAAATAATTTATTTGGATAAGGATTAATATAAACACATAAATAGCATGGTTTGAATTTGGTTAGCATTTTCATTAATGCTTAAAATGAAAAAAATTGTTGTAGTGACATAACTACAATAGTTGGACATATGCTACCCCGGAGTTTTTTTTAGACATTATGATGTTCTTCAATATTGTTCTTCAATATTGTTGTACATTATTTTATTCTATCGCTAATAGTTTCGGTTACATTGTTCAAATTTTACCAAGGATCCCTAATTTTTTTCAAAATGAAATGTAGCCTATGTCAAATTGGAAGAATGTAGCATTCTAATATATATATATATAGCACTAGCGGTTAAGCCATCAGCTTAATGTAGCATTCTATTGGTGAAATAATGTTTTAAATCGGCCCAGTACTTTTTGAGCCTATTCATTACAAACATAAAAACATAAAAAATAGGTACAAATCTTTCTTCTTTATAATATTGGTATAGACTATGGTTAACTATATGTGGTTAAAGTTCATTTGGTTTGTAGTGGTAAGAAAGTTAACTCAATTTTGTTATATTGGTGAACATCATCTGCTATATTTATGATTTTATCGAATCAATGTAAAGTCAGTAGTTTTAGTTAAAAATATCTACAATTCTCATTTGAACCTTTAAAACATGCCGTTTGCAGTAAGAGGATATAATTTCCAAAGTTGTACTGACTGTAAGAAAAGGCATCTAGAATCTCTCTCGATAGATTGGAAACTGGTACTCCGTGTTTTCTTGTGTATTACTAATAGCTAGTTGATCTGCGTGGAAGCTTGGCCAGCGCTGGGCTACCATGCATGCGCTGTCGCAAAAGCCTTTTAGCCCAAGATCGATCGCAAGAGAGTAGCTTCTCCCTAGTTTTGGCGCTTTTAATAGACCATAACCCTATTGGCGTCCACGTAGGAAGGCTGGGAATCCTCCCAGATGCCATCTACAAAAGCTATATGAAAGAAGATGAGGTGGAAACAACTCAACACTTCCTTCTTGACTGTCACGCGATTGGAAGGTGAAGACTTAAACTTTTCAGTAAACACCTGTTTAAATTTATTTTGGCTACTAAGCGATTTACTAATTTATAAGTTCGAACACAGAAGTTCTAATTTTTTATTTTCTTACAATAAAGTACATATAGTAGTCCACGTACGATCTTTGATCAGTCGACTGTAACCTGTAGGGATCTCAATTTGATATTACAGGATATTTTAGTTATCTCTTCGAATCTCTATGGACTCATTGAAGAAGCAATTATAGGTCCATTCGATTTTATGTTTAATAAAAATTTTAACACATTCAATATTAAATCGGTTATGAGTCTTAGAATACGAAATTCTTATAGAATGGCAAACGTAAAGCGATTTTATTTCGGTTTGAACTTGACTGTGAAGACACTTTACTTTCGATTTCCGGCATAAAAATCCTTGGTTTCAGATGATTTTAGACAATTGAAAGTCGGCGTCCCAATATAACTATGGGTCCATTCCGGTATCGGAAATCGTAATCATACAAAATCTCTTGCTGTCTAGTAGCTATACTCTGAGCCTGGGTAGGTATTATTTAATCTGCTTAAGTATCTAGAACGCAAAAATGCTTCCTCTCTTGATTTGATTTCCTGGACATTATTTATGGAGCGAGTTTGTGAAGAAAATGATTGATTTCGAGGATTTAATTGTAGAACATCAATTTCCAAATCGTTCGTTTTTCTTTTTTCTCGTTTTGATATTTTAGGGGATACTTCAGGCGAAAAGTTGGACCTTCAATTATTTTCTTTATCATATTCATTTAACACCGGCAAAGATTAGATTTAATAAAACAGCACGGCATTTATTATCAGAATAAAATTTTATTAAATTAAAAATTTTGCAGTACATAAATTTACGAAGAAAATATTTCTACTGAATTGATAGAAAGGTTTTCCATTTTTGAGACAACTGCTAAAAAATAATTTAAAGAAACCATTGCCTACAATTAGGCGCATGTTTTATTTTAGCGAAGCTTCAAACCTTTATACGATGACGAATCACATACAATTTAACGTTAAAAGACAAAAAAGTAACCGCTTACGATCGATTTTAACCTCTATCTCTCTCATGTTGGGTGGTTAATGGAAGTCCGAAATTTTTTTTTGAGGATCTTGTTTTCAAAGAAAGGTTCAAAAGTCAAGTGAAGATGGTCTTTCGAGCGTAAACATTTTAATGTAAAATATGCAAAGAATTTGTTATAAACACTTCTAAGATTTGATTGTGATTTTTGAACAAAAACTCCAACTTCAAATCGCTTAAAAATGTGGCAATGGGTTACTTCGTCTCGGCGCTGGTTTTTGATATAATATTTTATAATTTGAAATCGATTTACCTCTTCCCGGGACTTATATTATTCGTAACATTATATTCTTCGAACTCAAACCGAAAACATTTTGATTAATTAGGCTCTAATTAATTTGTTATAAAGGGTGATCCATTTCGTGCTTCCCTACTTTTTTAAAGAAAAAACACCAACATTTTAAATTTAGTGGGGAATGTATAATAACATTTGAAAGGAACATTCTTTGGCATTGTTTTTTTGAAGATGATTTGTTCCAAATGATGGCCGTGGCTGCGTCTCAGTTGGCCCATCCGGTGAATCCAATTTTCTATGACTTCTTCGAGCATTTCGATTGGTAACTGGCGAAAGATATGCATGATGTTTTGCTCTAAGGCCTGAATCAAAGCTGGATTGTCCGCATAGACTATTCATATCCCCACAAATCTAATGGTGTGATACCTGACGATCTTGGTGCCCAATCCACCGGCCAAAAACGTGAAATTATCTGATCATCGCAGTGTCCTCTCAATGCCAAACAATGCCGAACAAAAATAACTTGACAGCTTGACATGACTCACGCGTGATCTGTCAAAAAAGGCTATTGAAAAACGTAACTCTACTTGGAACATCCGTTATAAATTATTAAATAATTAAAACCAATGTTTTTTGTTTTTTTTTTTTTTTGATTATGTGTAGTATAATGTACAGTTTCATAAATGCCCTCATTTTTATTTAAGAGCAGCAGCAAATAAATAATGCCACAAAATCTTTTTTATTAACGTTAAATTCAAAATAATTAAAAGAACATAATGCCATTAATAATTGAAACATTTCGCAACACAAATATTTGTACAAAGCATTGTATTACATATTTAGCTTGTAATCACATTGATTAAAGACATTAATAACAAGCGCACACATACAAACATACATACACACAAATGCAGCGGCAAAGAAAAAAGGGAAAAACCGCAAATAAATCGTTTAAGTAAATATTTATTAAATATTTATGTAAGCTTGCTGTACAGCGTTGCCATAAAAATACACACACATAAACACATACATACATAGGTATCTATGTATAGAGAAAAAGCATGCGGCCGAAAAATATCAATTTATTTGCAATGAGGCCACTTTCGTGCAGCGATAAATTAAAATCGACAAACATTTTATAATTTCAATTCAACTTTTTTGTTGTTGTACATATTTTTCATAATTTCACTTTCGTTTTGCTTTTTGCTTTGATTTGTAGCATTTCGCTTTTCGTGCTGCTTCCTTGTTTTTGCGGCAGATGTCAGCTGCCAGCTGCCATATTTTCACGCCACTTTTTCGCTTGCACCATTCTTGGCTTGCTTGTTAGCCGCTTCGCTCGCTTTCGAAGTGGGCCAAACTAAAGTGGCTTAAAATGTATTTGTAAATTATGCACGCGATTTACTAAAGTCGCATATGTATGCATGTATGTGTGTGTATGTGTTGTAATCAGCATATTTTATTGGTTCTATTAGCGTCGTATAAATATCATGGCGCATAGCATACTGCGGACTACTTTAATAAAATAACTACAATAAATAGCATAAATAAAGGGTGTTTTGTTGGGGGTTTGGCGAAACGGAAACTTCAAAAATGAATTCTTAACCCAAGATTAGTTTTTATGGGTCTCTATCTGAGTATGTGTACCGTTATCTCGGTCAAAGCAGAAAAAAATCAAACAAACGTACATCGATGTGGAAAGAAACCTCTAACGAAGTCAGACTTACATTAATGTCGAAGCCGTTTTTTGCGATTTTGAGCTTTACTATGTATCTAAGATTATTGCTTTGCCTGAAAGATGCTCGGAAAATATCCTATTGGTATAGATAATTTGGTATGCGTTCCCGCAATGCCTGCTCCAATGCCTTTGGTTGTTCTCGTACCCTCAATGTACTACTGCATAGTACTGCTCCTCATTAGTAGGTCGATCGTGGAATCACTCCACTTCGTCCTACCACCGAGAGCAACACTTAACTTCTTTGTAAAATTTCCCCTCTTCGTAAGGCCGTCCTTTGGAAGAAGGGCAGGGGTGTTCTTCCCCTAAGACCTTCATTTGTTGAGACGACATTATCTTCCTTTCGCCAAAACCCTTTCGCTTCCTGTGATCAAACAACTAGATGCGGCGGTGTAAGATCCAGCATGACTTCAAATGCTGCGATTGGGCAAGTGAGTCCCCTGAAGCTCAGATGCGGGCGAGTCTTTGCAGTTTTGATAGTTGAAGACTTACCGAAGATTGCATTGCCTTCGTTGCTCAAGCAACCGCTTCATAAGTGACAATAGGACTTACGATCATGGTATACAGCCAGTTGAAGGTACCTGGTTTGCAGCTTCAGGATCTGCCGGCTAGGCGTCTGCATGTCATGAGTGCCTTGGTGGCTCTGGAGAGTTAGTTGTACGTGCCTATTCCACGGTGAGGTTGAGTCTAATCTGAGGCCTAGGAATTTGATCTCTTTAAACAATCCCAAATTCATATCACCAAGAGTTAGGGGCCTCAAGCTCGGAAGAGATCTTCGCTTTGTAAAAGGGAGGACGGTTATTTTTGTCGGGTTGATATTTAATCCTACTGTATTGTACCATCCGTTTGCTAGACTTAAGCCCCTTTAGACAATGTCGCAGAGAGATTTTCAAATTAACCTCGGGAAGTTATCACAATGTCATCGCCACCGAATCCCATAGTCGAATTTTTTTTGAGCAACTCATCTACTACTAGGCTCCATAGTAGAGGGTATAGAACTTTACCCTGTGGGCAGCCCCTCGTAGTACCAAGACGAATTTTACTCTCCCCCATAGTGGTTTCAGCTATCCTAATACGGAGTACTGCCTCTATCCAACCGCATATTGGAGTCAGCACATTTCTTTTCTCTAGTGCTTTGATCACGCTTGCGTGAGACGCATTAACAAAAGCATCTTCGAAGTCAAGGCACATATCTCAATCTCACCATTTTCCAGCGAATTCTAGAGTTCAGCCGTGAGCTGATAAAGAGCAGTGTTAGTAGATCTTCCAGCTCTGTACGCTCTTCGTTATCTACAACCTTTTTCATTTCATTTAGCATAAAGGAAGTGAGACTAACTGGCCTGAACGATTTGGCCTGCGAGTAGTTTTTCCTTCCTACCTTGGGGATGAAGCCGGTTCTGGGATATATGCCATCGCAAGGTTACCCCTCATCAGCCCAACAAGATGTGGGAAGAGATCTTGTATACCTTGTTGCAAAAGTGCTGGAAAGATGCCGTCCGTCCCTTTTGACTTATAGTACGAGAAGGAGGCTGAAGATCGCGCTCATATTTGGCATAGTAATTAAGGACAGTCCTACCAACTTAGCAAAAGATATTTTTTTGAAATATCATTTACCCGCGGAATTTAATTACAATTTCTGGGTGCTTTTTTGTATGTATGTACATATAACATGGGCATAGTTTTTTGTGCGATAGGAGGCTGAAACTGCAGAACAACTGCTAATTGACTGTCCAGCAGTCGGTAGATGCTGGATAAAGTGCTTTGGATTTATGTTCCCAAATACGGATAACATCGCCTCAATGTCACCTAGCAGTATATTGAAATTTACCAATACACTAGAGTTAAGTCAGTCTTTCTTACTTAGGAGAGAGCACAATAGACCTTAGGTCGCGGTGCAATCCTAATTTATTTGCCTATCTCTCCATCAGATACTATATCTCCATATTTACCTAAATCGACACATAATGACTATATAACGACTGGCTTTTTAACAAGTAAATTCAAAAAGTCTCGAGACATCATCAGAAAAAGAAAAACTAAACAGTTACCAGAGACGACAAAATCTTTGTGAAATAATCGGTTACTTTAACAATTAGAGTACGATAATCTATTGGTTGCCTAAGATCCGCTGCTCAATCTACGTTACAACGATTAATAATTTATACTTTCCAAGAAAGTGAGACTACTTAAAGATCGTTCCCAAAATGTTGGCTGATATTTCTAGGTGCTTAAATCTGAAATAAAGGAGATGCGGTATTAGTCGAATGACGATAACTGAAATATGTAAGTACTACAAGGGATTTCCTGAGTTCTGTTTAGTGATCTCCAAGCAGATTTTAAGATCCACTCGTCGACATCGATTATCATAACCTTTTGGTACTACAGTTCCTTTCATTATAATTTTCTATGCCAAACTGTTTCATGTGTTCTTCGAGCTCTATCCATCTTGATCGTGGTCTTTCCCTTTCTTTAGTGGTGATATCTGCGGCCTCCTCTTTTCTTCTTGTCCATTCTCGTTCTATAGCAGGGTCATCTTAGACGCTTCAGTTTGATAACGTTATTACATTTTATAAGCTGGTCTAGCTCATCGTTCCACCTTATTTTCCCCTCGTCATTATCTTTTATTGCTCCGAAGATTTTTCATAGGATCTTTCTTTCGAAGATTTACAGTTTGGTCTTGTCTTTTTCGAGTAGCATTTTGATATATTAGGTTTGGACATATGGTAGTAATGGTCTTTGTAGGAAAAATAGACGAAAATATTTTCTAAAACTAGTTGTCAATTCTTTTAATCACAGCGAACTCTAACCTCAATTAGCATTCCTCATCGGCCCTTCAATTTTTTTATCATCATTTCAATTCAACATCAGCTGAAGTTAGGCTTAGTTGAACAGCACAGAAATTAATATAAAACAAGACCCGTATTTACGGGAGAAAAACTTAATATAAGATTATTGATTGGAAGCCAAAAACTAAATTTTTTCATGATCAAAAGACATAAAATTATTACAATTCATAATATATTTTAATAATAATTTCTATTTGAAATAAAAAAATGCTAAGAAACCATTTAAAGAAGCCGTTGCCTACAATTAGGCGCATATAAAAACTTTCGCTTATAATTTAGCGAAGTCGCACACCAATCTACCCTTATACATGGCAACGAATGAAATAAATTATAAATTAAAAAGAAGAACGCGATATCGAAAATCGCTTTTAACCCCATTCTCTCTAACATAGGGCGTCTTTCAGAAGTATACACAAATAAATCTTTGCACCATATTACTGTCAAAATATTCAAGATCCTAAATATTTAAATATTACCTTAAAAAACTGCAGTATTAAAAAGTCACCCTTTACGCTTTTGCTCGTAAGTTTTGCAGTGTTGTCTTCTTGTTGAAATTTTTCGCATGACAACGGCGCCTCACCTTTCCATGGCCCCAGTAATACAAACATTCGCGTGTACCTCCGCTACTTACTGCCAACGGGCCTAATATCCTGTGCGGCTGCAAGTCAATCGCATGGCAGGTACGGCTTGTGCGCCAGTTGAGTTCTTTGGCATTTCTAGCATTTTGACAGTTTCATTTTAATTTTATGCCAAACGTCAGTTTAGTACTCGTGCTTTCGCAGTTGTTTGGTTGTTAGGCAGCGTCAGCCGCACTGGCGCGACATATTACATTGAATATTCCATGAAATGGCCCCTATTGGGAGGCATTCATGCATGCCCGGCGCAACTTAATAGATTTATGTAAGTCCACATGTATGTACATGGCGCTCACGTAGATGTGGGCCAGGCCTTTGAGTTGCCGCTTTGGTTGAAAATCGATTTTCGGTTCATTGGCCGTGCCACAAACTCGTTGCAGAGCCGCGGGTGTGCGTGTTTATGCCTGCGTATGTGCTTTTGAGCTAACAATTTATGCACTAACTAACTGTAGAGTAGAACAAACTCCGATCTAAGCATGCGGTAAGTACGGTAAATAGCGTAGAATGGTATTTTAATTGCGAAAAGTTTTCCGATTACGTTTTCGCTTTATTGTCGAGGAATTTCACTTTAGCAGTAATTTACGAGGGTAGTTTAGTAAGTCGGTTATTTGAGCATTATTTTTTTAGGTCAAAATAGATGGCAAAATTACCCATATGAGTTGTTTTCGCTTTGGCAAGTTTTGGAGAGTGTCGAATCGAACAAGCAACTGACATAAATCTGATAGAAATGGAATGGGAAGATATTATGTGGGCTCGAAATGATATTTTGTATTTTATGGTTATGTTTGATGGTCAATTTCAATATTTATCAGCTTAGAACGTCGGCCTGCTGTGTTACCTAAGCACTGCTAAATACTGGATCAGAAGCCGTTCCCACGGCAGTCGGGTCTACGGAACGGACCCGGAACGGATCCGGATTTCCGGCCAAGGACTGTCAACTCGGCAGAGTTCTGCCGCTACAACAACAACAACAACAACAACAACAACAACAACTGGATCATAAGATTCTTACACATCGACTTGAGCTTATAATATTTTTTTGAAAAGGCTAAAGTCAATTTCGGCTATGTCTTCTGGTAAGACAACCGACATGTTTCTACCTCAATCGTGCAAAGGCTGGACAATGGAGCAGAAAGTGCCTAGATGTTTTCACATCACCCTTCTTCCTACAAACTTTGGCACTACAACTGATCTTAAACAAAGTATGTTGCCTACATAAATAGACGTTAATGAGCTTCCCGAGCTTTAGCTTTTCTCTGACTTCTCTATTTCACAATTCAATCGTTTCAGCCACACAAAACTTGATGCACAATTGAGTGAAAGAGATCTGTTTCTTTTTTATGTTGCATATAAGGGTTAATATCTGAGAGATATCTTGAAGACCAATAATTCAAATTCTGAATTCAAGCTCTCCTTCCGTATTAGGTTCGAGTTCGTTCATGAAGCCCGCACATGAGAGGTTATATTTTACAGTATAACAGTTTCAATGCCACCACTGTGTTGTTGCCTTTAGCATAGGTTCGGTTAGGTCTTAGGGTTGATCTAAAAATTTTTGGATCTCACTTGGATAGCTATATCATCTTTTTGTTACCAAAAAACTGCTTACAGAGTATCACCTCATAGATCTACAAAGCCATTTGAGCTCACCACAATTATAATAACGGTCTATATCAATCCCAGCTACTTTGCTAGCTTCTCCATTAGTGTATCTACCGAGAAATTTCATTCTTAATCTGGCAAAAGCCGGGCAATAGAGAAGAAAGTGACAAGGTGATTCCACCGCGCTTGCTTTCATACAACTTTTTAAAGAATGAACGACAAAATATTTAGCCCCACGTGTGGGAATCTATTGAACAGTATCCAGTTAAAACGCCTATAATTTCGGCGAGTTCGAATTTGCTAAGTGCTAGTAGTTCGAATTACCTTTTATGCTCTACTTTGAACCAGAATGATTGGGCAGTCGCACCAAATATGGCTTTTGACCAGTTTGCTGAGTTCCTTGGAGATCCATAGCTCTAACGCTAGAATCCAAGAGAAACTAAAGTTGATGGAGAAGACTCCACCTCCAACTATCTCTTTTAACTTAAATTCATCCGCAAAAGCTCACTGATTATCTTCTCCAACGGCTTCGCTTCGCCCACAAATTCCAATGGCGCTCTTAGCCTTCTCACTGTCAATCATTCAATTTCCACATATTTTTTACGTCTTATATAAAGGAGAGACCATATTTCCTGTTAAAAACTTCTTATGGGGTTTTGTGAATGTCTAGCTCAGTATATTTTGAGCACCAACAAAGAGAATATACTTCATATTTTACAGTTTTTATTTTCGTGTTTGGTCCAGCCAGTTTTGAACAAGAGCTGATACCATTTGGTCTCATTTGAAGAAAGTACAGATGTTGGTAGCCTGGGTACTTTTTAGTTGAACTTTTATTAATCCCAATCTTTTACTGGCGAGGACAGCGCTTATGCTATTATAGCAGTAGAGTCTTCTTTTAGCAATTTGGCGCAAGTGCAGCCAGGTCCTTTTCCAAATGATTACTGCAATGTAGGGGAGTCTTCCTCTTTCTCTGCTTCCACCGGTGGGTATTGAATCGAAAGCCTTCAAAGCTGGAGTGTTCTCTTACATCCGTACAATATGATCTAGCCAGCGTAGCCGCTGCTCTTGATTCGCTGAACTATGTCAATGTCATCGTATATTTCATGCGACCATCGTTCCATCGAATGCGATATTCGCCTTGTCCAACACGCAAAGGATCATAAATCTTCGACAAAGCCTTTCTCTCGAACACTCATAAGGCCGACTTATCAGATAATGTCATTTCCGCCCTCATCATTCCGCGCCATATAGCAGGACGGGTATGATGAGGGACTTTTCAATTGTCTACTCAGTCCAAAGAGTGATTTTGCGTTTGATTGCAACGCTGATATTAGTATTGATGCTGGTTTCAAGATCCGAAATTATCTACGACTTAAAAGTTATCACTAGCCACAGTAACGTTCGAGTCAATATAATATACCGAATACCACAACCAGGCTTCGTGTTATTAATAGAAATTTTAAAACTCTTCTCAACACAAAAATTAACCTCAAGTTTAGGACTGAAAACTCTCTTTCGCTGTTAGTAAAATAAACTCTAAATATTCCGTTAAGTCTTTACAGCTCTTTTCAAATCTGTTTCTATGAATATCCTGTATAATACTATGCAAGAAGTATAACATATTACTACTCCTTAGTCAATTATGCCCCAAATTAAGCACTGTGCCACCTTAAAATGTGCTCACTTCACTTTTAACCAATTTAATTTTTATTTTGTGAATTTCACGAATCTTCTACTGTGTGCATGCAAATCTTCGTGTTCACGGTCGCCAAGTGGCTATGTCATCGCCAAATTATATATGCGCAAGTACGGTGCCATAGCCTCTCATATCGAGGGAACTCGTGCAAAAACATAAGCAACTGAGCATCAAGCGCCGTCTTCTGAGTGGCACGACATGTGTGTGCTGCCATCAGTGAGGGGTGACACACTCAGCATGCTGGAAGAAACGCAGTCGAGCGTTGAGTGCTCTACTGAGAGCAGTACATACATATTCTATGCAATAAATATTTATACTAGGACACGTTTCATTTGAGATGCAGAAAGTGTTTACGAATTTTAAGGCCCAAAGTTGTGAGGGTCGCAGAAATTTATGTGGAAATATATTTGATTCATCGGATCATTTTAAGAAAATCAACATGTTTTGGAATCGGTCATCTTTTTGAAAGTGTTCCAAGGAGCCTTAATATCTGAGAGTGTGTGATATTATATTGCCTTATTGGTGCTGGGGTATTTCGAAGAATTCGAAATTTCGAATATTTAAATGATCTTTTGAACCAGCTACTAAAGCCTTGTTTTTTAAATTTAACCCTACTGCTTTGAAACTGGCTCACATAGAACAGAAAGTTATTGAGAATTATTTTTCATCCAACCAAGATCAATGCATCTCAGAACCTTCTTCTGATAGTTCCTTTTCGGAACCGATGTTTGATTGAGCACCTTTGGATCTCCAGGAAGCTCAGTAAACGCTGGTCAATAATTATAAATTGTGCAACTGCGAGATCCTTTTGGGGGTTTGTGAGCGTGGCGAAACCGTTGGAGTGAACTGTTTTACGGATTGCAGTAGATGTACTGCTCCGGAGTGCAGCTTTCTTCAGGGAAGTTTTTATTCACTTGGACAGTCATGCGGCTATACAGGCTTTGATGAACTGCGAGATCCTTTTGGGAATTTGGAAGCATGGCGAAACCGTTGGAGAAGCACAGTGAGTAAACTGTCTTATGCATGGATCGAACTTAAGGGGGAGAGTAGATGTAAGTGTAAGTGGAGCTTTATGCCAACCATCAAAGCGGCAGTAGATGTAATGCTCCGGAGTGCGGCTTCCTTCGGCGAGGTGTGCATTCACTTCGACAGCCAAGCGACTATTCTGGCCGCTGACTGTGCGCTAGAAACTAGTCAAGCAGCTTCTTCCATATTATACTCGTATGGATGCCCAGTCACAGTGAAATCGCTGGAAACTGCAGAGCCGATGTTCTTCGATATATGCTTGAGTTCTGGTGTTGAGCCTTTGAATTTCTAAGGGGCTCAGCAAGCGCTGTTCTACAACCAGAAATTAAATTTGTACGACTGCGAGATCCTTCTGGCACAGAGTGTACCGTAAGAGGTCATCCGAATAACTGGATCTTAGCAAAATCAATATCTCCACGATTATGGTAGTTCTTTCTGGACACTGCCCAACAGGTTTACACGCGGAACGGACCGTTGGACTTCCGGAGCTCAGCGCTGATCAACAACCAGATATTATGCGACTGCGAGATTCGGAGTGAACCGAAAGAGATCGTTCGAACTACTGGTTCTTAGCAAAGTCCATATCTCCACAACTATGGGTGTTCTGTCCAATAGATTTATACATGGGACCGGTAAATATTCTATTGGACGCTCTTTACTAAAGCTGTATGGAGGAAGGCGAGGAGGATTCATCATGGCACATCCTTCTCTATTGCCAAGCTTTCGACAGACTGAAATATCTCGTAGACACACCGTTAGTGAACCTAGCGAAGTTGCTGAGATGACCGCCACAATAAATTTGTAGTAAGTACAAAACCATTAGTCTATGTGGATCTGGTGATCCACCCTTAGCAGTTTACGGGTAACACAAAGTACGATCTTCTGTCCAAGTGAGATTCATCGACTTTGGATCAATACCCCACCCTTAGTGAACAAAGAATTACTTTACTTAGACTACCTGGATTTTGGGATTGCCATCCACAATTAATATTAACCGTGAAGTGATATCATAGGGTCCAAGTGTCTAAGGTTTGTTAATTGTTTTTAAAGCTAAAGAATACACCCTAACCCTGTCTTAGTTTACGTAACTTACTTTAGCTTAAGATTTCAAAGGCCTTCCTCTCTTTAACTCATCGATGGTTATGCTGGGTCGTACTGACCCTAAAACTATGTGTTGCTGTAGTTTGTTTTACAAGTTTTAGAGAGAAAAGTTAATGAAATTATACTTTATGTCGTCTTAAAGGATTTTTAGAAAGTCTGGCTTTGAACATTAATGAAGTTTCAGGTCATACCCGGCGGGTTGATGAATATTAATTTTCGGATTTCTGATTTTTGTGGCCCCTTTTTGCCTTTAAGACGCCTCTGTCATGTACCCATTCAGCGCTACTATACAATTAGACCCTGCAGTTATATACTCGTATATAGCAGCATTAGAGGTTACCAGTAACACATGTTGGTACTTATAAATATGTAAGTTTGCATACAAATATATTTCTAGGAAATTTTGTATGCAAAAATTGGTATTAATAATGCATATGAACATGTATTCTAATGATTTTGCCTCGACTGCCGGCGCACCGCCACCCGACAGCTTACAAATTGTAAGCTCCTCTGCGACAGCTGCGCTTTCTTGACTTGTGCCGGCATGCAAATGCGAATATATGCATGGATGTGAGTGTGTGTTTGCGCCTTTGCACAGCGCTCTGTTTACCATAAGCTCAGCAAAGTAGGTTCTTATTCCTTGCTAGCTTGCTAATCGCTAACTCGTGTAGCTAATAAAATATACTTAACAACCATAATAGAGTGTGTCACACACACATTCACCCGTGTCAACTAATAAGGTCGCGCGCTAGCGAGTGTATGTATGCGTGTGTTGGTGTGCACTTGACGCTTTTGATTCGTGTAAGTTTCAAATGACCGATATTTGCATTTATTGATGGCCATCAGGCAGGCGAAAGCCCTGTTTACGCACGCACATACCCAAGCACAAGATTATATATTTACAGCAGATTATATATTTACATAACCGCAGTGGAGCTTGTGAGAAAGCACATATGTGCACATGTCCTTAGGTTAAACAATCGCCTGCGTGCCCAGTAGCCTTTGCGAAAGTGTCCTTTTACTTAGCCTTTACGCTCATAAACGCTTTAGTTGTGCGTTTAAGTTTTTCGCTTTAATTTTATGTTGATACTTTTTACTGTTGCGCGGCACTTGACCACTTCCGACCACATTATGCCGTGGGTTACGTATACGCAGTGTTGTTTTCCAGCATTTTTACTTGCAATGCCACTTTCATTTCACTAAATGGTTTTTCAATAAATTTAAACGTTTCATGCTGTCATTAAATAGTTGTTGTTGTTTTTCGTTTATCTTTAACTTCATTTACGCATAACCATACACGCACATATAACGCGCATAATCACATTCGATGTAAAAAGAAGAGTTGGAGGGCAATATGCATTTCATTAATTTAATGTCCGTATTAACGTGAGGTGAATTAAGAGAAATTGTCATTGGACGCGTGCTTGTGTAGTTAAATTAACTCATTTGGTTATAAAGGTTAAATGTAAGAATGTGTAATGTATGAGTATAATAATATGCGTATGAGCAGGACCAACGCTTCGGTTTCATCTTTGTCATACCTTTTTCTCACTGGACTAAATATTTTTACTTATATTCAGCTTTAATTAAGTTTTTATAAATATTTTTGATTTTAAAGCACACTTGCAGGTTGATAGTTCCAGCCTCAACAGCTGTAATAGCCGAGTTCATTGCAATGTTTGTGAGTCCGTGAACATATTATATTATTAATTAAGGGGGTATTCTACTCTAGAATTTTGAAAAATTCGATTTTTTTCATATATTTAAAGTTTAGACCCTTAAGGGGGTATTCTAGTCTAGAAGCATGAATTTCAGGTAATTTTTAAAGTTTGGTAAAAAAAAGCAATTAATATTTTTACTATCCATTTCTTTATTAGTTATTTATTAATTTTTGAAGAGTACAGGAAAAAATTAAAAACTAAAAAAAGTAAAAAATTTCAAAAATTATGAGCTGACGAAGTGGGGGGTCTCTAAAAATTTCCACGTGACCATGCCCATGATTTCAACCCTCCTAGTTATCTGAAACCAAAAAAGAAAGATTATTAATCTAGAATAATGTCGCAATGGTCGGAACAACGGAAAAGTGGGAAACATTTTTTTTCACAAAATGGCGACTGCCTGAAAAAAAATTGTTTTTTTGATCACTTTTTCTGACTATTTCGAATTTTTTAAAAATAATAAAAAAAAAAATTTGGGATGGGGCTAGTTCCAACCATAGACAAGCCTATAAAGAAGACTCTATAAAAATTTCAAGTAAATCGGTCCAGTAGAACCTGAGAAATCAAAGTCAGTTTTAAGTAAACGCCTTTAAAGTTTCGCGTTCCGGCCGAACCAGTTTGGATACCGGGTCAGAAAAATGCCTTTATTTCCGAAAATAATTTGAATTTTGAAAAATCCTCTTGTACACATATTCTTGAATAGTTAAACTTTGAAAATATAAAAAAATTCGATTTTTTTGTTTAGCGCCAACTGAGATTCCAAGTGTAACCAGTTCTTCTCCATCTGGTCTTTCCAACGGAGTGGAAGTCTTCCTTTCTCAGAGCTGCAGAGTCATCCATTCGGACGACATGAGCTAGCCAGTGTAGCCGCTGTCTCTTAATTCGCTTAACTATGTCAGGATGAAGTCATATGTAAAAGTTCGCGCAAGTGAGCAAAGTTCTTTGATCGCCATTCACTTGGGAGGTTCCAGATACGATTCGTTCAAGGGGAAATGTCTCTCCACAGAGTTGGGCGCTAGGTTTGTGACCAAATAAAAAACTCCCCAGTGAAAAGATTACAAAACCCTCGGATGAAAACGTATGCATACGTATTAAGGAATATGATTTAAGGGCACTTGGAATGTTCGGTTCCTTAATTGGGAAAATGCCGCTGCCTAGTTGGTTGATACCCTCGTTAGAGTGAAGGTTAACATGACCGCCGTCCAAGAAATGCGATGGATAGAACAAGGGCTGAGGCAAGTAGGTCCTTGTGGCATTTACCGTCTTGGCATTCCTTCCGGTGGATAAACGTTTAGCCACAATCCTGCCGGAAGAGAAGGAATATGTGACCAAAGCGCACCTATGACAGCTACCCCCGCTACGACGTCAAAATCGTGCTTTTCGACTTTAGCGCCAGGGTATCCAAAGAAGATATCTTTATTAAAGGTAATTCAGTAATTTAACTTCGCCGGTGCGGTATTCCCCTATAAATCTTCCGGATAACCTTTTTTTCGAAAAGTTGTACCACCGACTCATTAGATGTTGCCATCATTCATGCCTCTGCACCATATAGAAGGATAGGGAAGATGAGCGACTTGTAGAATTTTGTCCTTATTCATCGATAGAGGGCTTTACTTTTCAATTCTCTATTCAGTCTGAAGTAGCACCTGTAGAGTTATTCTGCGTTGGATTTCGACTCTGACGTTGTTGTCGGTGTTAATACTTGTTTCAAGATAGAGCAGATTATCACCGACTTCAAAGTTATGATTTTAAATCGTGACGTGGGAGCCAAGTCGAGACTGCGACGAGTGTTCGTTTGAAAACAGGAGATATTTCGTCTTGTCGCCGTTCACTACCAGTCCTGTTTACTTCGCTTTTTGTACAATTTGGAGAAGTCAGAATTAACTACTTTACATATCCCCACAGGAAGGAGTCTAACGGTGTGATATCACACAATCTTGGTGGAAAATCGACCGCCCGAAAACGTGAAATTATCGAAGTGTTCTTTCAATTAATCCATTGATTGATTCGATGTGTTGAAACCAAATGTTGTTGAGGTCACGAGCTTCAATTTCAGGCGTCATTTTTGAAGAAATATAGACCAATGATTCCACCAGCTCAGAAACCACATCAACGCGTTCTTATTTCTAAATGAAATGGCAGCTGTTGAATCTTTTCAAGTCACTCTTCATCCCAAATGCGGCAATTTTGTTTGACATCGCTTAACATTTTTGACTCGAAAACGTGGGATCTTCTTAGAACTTTTCAAGAGCCCATAAAGCAAAGCGATACCACATGGGAAGGTTGAGAAATTTCAGTTCTTGCATAAGCTTTTTTTGTATGCCTTCAATTTAAGATCTCGACGTAAAATGCGCCAAGTCGTTTCATGCACACGTCCGAGTTGCTGTGAATGGCGCCGAATCGACTCTCCACGGTCTTCGTGTGCACTCTCAGCTATGGCTACTATGCTTTCTTCACTACGTGCTGGATATGGTCTATTGGGTCGAATATTATCCATTAATAAAGGATGGGTCTCAAGATAGGAGATGGTGTTGTGCATAGCACGCTCAGTAGGCCGATTACGTTGACCATAAGTGGAGCAAAGCGTGCGAAACACATTCTTTACAAAAGGTGAATTTTCGTAATAAAGTTGAACGATTTGTAAACGTTGTTCAGGCGTAAGTCTTTCCATAATGAAATGTCAAATAAAACTGAGCAAAAATAACATGACAGTTTGACATGACATCACGCGAAATCAATCAAGAAATGGCTAATGAAAAAGGTATCTCTACTTGAATCACAAATCTTCCAGAAACTATTTAACGAAGCATACGTTCTTTTAGAAAAGAGAAGAGAAGATATCCCAAATTAAAAATATCAACAATTAGAAAGAACAAAAATTGCTTAAATGCAAGAATAAGAGAAAAATTATTGATAAATAAATTATTACCTTTTTTAGTCGAAATCTATAGCTCCAGCGATTACTATTGGTGCACTTACATAAATATATATTTAAGCAGTTATAAGTAGTGGTATTAGCTGAGATTCCGCCTACAAAGTCACTTCACTACCCACCACCAAACGATAGTAATCGATATGTAAATTTCACATGCCTACAATCCAAGCCATTGTATAACCAACGGTTTTCCTTCTTTGAAAGAACTTCGCGGCGTAGGCGTAATTTGCTTATCAATCAGAACAAAGTGGTGTACATTCACAAGGTGAAAGTATTGTATTGATTGGGATTGGAATCTATATACACTTAGAATATGTACAACATATAATTACACATGTTGTTGTATGTAGATCGCGCTATAATCTCCCTAATGGTCTATATAAACTCCATATATGCAAGCTTTTACGTCGTTTTGTCTCAGGTTGAGTGCTTACATTTTAATAGCTGCTTGTCAGAGCTCCCAAGCACTCCCTTGCGGTGGGAGAAATATTGAAACGATATACCCTACAAAACCATTAAAATGTCAGCAGGAATTTAACTTGATTTATTGACGAAATTATTGTCTGTTTGGGCAAAAGTTATAAATCATAAATTATTGTTTTAATAGGTGCAATGTAAAAAGGCTTTCTACCGTAATGAAGTTCAATATTTAAATGCCATTCAGATGAGGACTTAGTTATTCAAATCTGAGACTATTTATCAAACAATGAAGCATCATAAACCTAAAAATTTATATGATCCACGCTTTAAGAGCTTGTACCAACTTGCATTGAGCTGCCGGAATTTTCTCTTCGGAAACTTCTTCATTCGAGAAAGCAATTATAATGCGGTTCAGGATCACATCAGCAAACGATTTAGTGAACCCTTTGTTTTCGGTCTTTTACCTGACGAATTAGCCTCTTCACCGCTTGTCTTTTTGCTGCCTCTGCCGGCGGTTCAAGTTTAAGGCTGGATAGAACCATTTTTGTACAATCGATGGATTTCTGTAGTCCCTTTGTAAGTTTCATTGGTTGGCGGTTGCAGATGTATCCTCACGGTTGCCGTTGAACCCTTCTGTGTACGTAGGTAGTACACACCTTGCTTTTTCTAGTTTATCGACCTTAAACATAGGTCATTTTTTAGCAGCAACTTTGCTTTCGACATCCTTTTCCTGCTGGCTTGTTTCCATACTCTAGTTACAAGCCTTGGTTTCCGCTGAGATGAAGGCAACCGGATTCCTGCAGCTAAACTTAGCCGCAGCTACAATGCTTGTGCTAGTCTTTGTACTTTGACAAAGCTTAGCTCCTGTCCTTATACTGGTTGTCTTAGAGTTTATTTAGAACTCCCATTTATCGGAACAACCAGTTGCTTCGGGGGTTTTTTAGGAAAACTGGACTTTGCGCTGGTATTATCGGAACGACCAGATCCTTCAGAAGTTTTTTTCAGAGAGCCGGGCTTTTTTGGCGTTTTATTATTTTTCAAGTCTTCAACATGGCTTCCCCTGCGCTTGTAAGGCGGTTTCTTTACAGAGACCGCTAGATATTTTTAAGCTCCGTTCGAAAGCGGGCTATTTAAGGTCCTCCAGCTAGTCTGATCTTCTGACATGTGGCAAGACACCTTGATGTAGATTATTTGGTATAACTTAGCATGGTAAGACTTCATATTTGACTGCTATGCTATTGAAAAGCAACGATCACCCGCCTATAAAGTCAAATCATAGCAATCCATTATGGTTTGGTATACTCTGTGTACTTTTGAAGGGAACTTCTACTTCATTGCCGGTTATAGCTGAGTTTGCAACAGAGGCTTTCCTCCCTTCCGCTGTTGCGCGCCAATGTGAGATTCGAAGTAGTCAGGTCCTTCTCCACCTGATCTCTCCAACGGATTGGAGGTATTCCTCTTCCTCTGCTTTCCCCGGTGGGTACTGCGTAGAATATTTTCAGAGCTGGGGTGTTTTCGACCTAGCCAGCTTAGCTGATGTCCATACCATACCATACCATAAAATTTCCTTTAATGCTTTGGCCGTGGTTGTCATCAAAACGGGTGTCTCTCATCCCCTGGCTGTTGTTTTGTTTTCATTGGGGAGGCTTTTTATGTTGTGGGTCCCTAACCGAGCGCACAACTCTGAGGAAGGATGGTTCGCCCTCTCACCTTCGCTAGCCGAATGTTTTTTTTTTGCTACCCAGAGATGGTTTAAGACCGGAAGTCGTATGTTAAAAATCGTTTCTTTCCACACCCAAGTGAAGGGCGCTCAGAGAACTTTCCTCACTTGTGTGAACTTCTACACATGACTCCATTCTTTAAGGAACTATGTTGAGTTAAAACAAAAAAATATTTCGCCAAGAAAACTGTGTGGTAAGCTGGGGACTTTTCAATTGACCTGTTACCTGTACATACTCACGGTAAAGTATCGGTTATCTTTAGAGGCGAATACACAAAAGTGTCCAAGCACTATATGCAGTCTCGCTGCTCTAATTTCCTACTGGCTCTCTAGTGCTTTTTTTGTGGTAGATACCAATTCAGCTGTGCTCATTTCACACGCGAATAAAAAAATGAAATCGATAAAATTTTATCACTTTTAAGTTCAGGTATACGTCTATATGAGTACAACAACTATGTTGATGTGAACTCTATTTTATAGGTTAGCAATTTAGGCGGAACCCAACCCACGGCACACCCCTAACACATGTGTACAGTTATAAGAGTTATAAGGCGTACATTGAGGTATAATGCTGTGGAAATGTTTCCTTTCAAACTTTTTTTTCAAATTTTTGTTTCGGTGCGTGGATATACAACAAAGTTTAACATAGTTGTTGTTCCTAATTTTTTGTGGTACGAAAACAAGCGGGTTTTCGGTGCTTGCGTTGATGGAGTATGTGAATACAGATAGACGCCTTAGCACCTACGCATCGGCTAACCTATATACACCCATATTTGCGTATGCATTAACCCAAAAGGCCAACAACACTACTAAAAAAACGGTAATTTCCGAGCCACCTGCCAACATTGCTGCCAACAACAACCTGATGGAAAACTCAGGCGTAGAACCGTCACGTTTCCTTCAAACATATATTGGCTGAAAAGGTGTGGTGTCCGTTAGAGTATGTCTACTTCGTGTCCATCATGTCCATGCACACGAATACTTGATTGCCAGCAAAGACCAACGGTACTGTGTTACATGCTGCGAGGTCATCAGCAGGTGAAAGAAAAAAAAACAACAAGACATCATTATCATTATGAAAATGTTAATGTGTCAGCAGTGAAGTGCCATTACAAGACCGCCACAGCAGATGGTTCGTGGCAGCTAAAGGCGCACAGGATGCCAGAGGTGGAGAGAAGAAGGCTTTTAAAGTTAAATTAATTGGGTTTTTTGTGAAATAGGAGAAATAGAGCGCAAGAAGTGTAGGTAATAAAGAGTATTTGGAGATTGGAGAGAGAGCGAAAAAGCAAGAGAGTGAGAGAAATGTAGAGTAAGTGTAAGCAAGTGGTGTCATAGTGCCGACTGGGTATCAGGCAATAGCGCACGAAGACATGAAGACGTCAAAACAGCCGAGTCGAGACGAAATGAATGAAAGCAATGAATGGGTGTGAATGGTAATTCAATTCGGCTAATTACGCATCGACAGCAGTAGTCCACACACACACCCTTTTGCTTACACGCGCACCCATGCCATAAAAGTTTCATTAGCAGCAATCCATAACGAGCGTTGAACGTTGACGGCGTTTGCATGGCAATGACGCCACCGAGTGACCGCTGGCGGCGTCATACGGCGCTTTGGCTTTCTCGTGTAATTATATATGCAATTGCGGTAAAATGAATGAATATTAAAAGTTTTATAGCAAATATGCAAAAAGTTTTGTGGACTTGTGGACACGCAGATGCATTTGCAGATTAAAACAATGAAAGTTTTGGTTGATAAAATAGAAATTGACTTGGCCGCTTGGAAAATGTTGAAACAGTGCGTTGGCAGAAACGCAAAATTTTCCATGAAATTAAAAATTTTTTAACCACTTTAGACTGACCACCAAGCGAAGTTTGCTTTTTCTTGTGAATAAATAGTACAATTTTTAAGAAATTGCGTTTACACAGCTTGTTCTGCTGTTTATTGTATTCCATTGAGTTAATTATAAAATGAAAGATGTCTTCAGACTTTTGTGCCAGATATATTCTTAGAGGTTAGATAGAGAAAAAATGATTGAAGCAACTTATTGTCTATTGTGCCCTCTCCTATATCGTAGACAGAATTTGTCTCGAGGGAGGTTGATCATATCTCTAAATCTTCCACTGTGGTAACCTTCCAGTAGTAGCTTAGCCAGCAAAATGATAAGCGGTTCAGGCTTCCTATACACTCCTCCACTAAAAGTGATTTGACCTCATACATTTAGATCGCGTTTAGTGCCGCTTGACTATAGCTAAGTATAGAGAAACATTGGTGGCGATAGTTGCGGTGGATATTGATTTCAGCACACTGACTTATAGGCAAAGATTTCTGCATGAAAGATGCTCGGAAAACGTCCAACTGGTATAGATACTTTAGTGAACGGTTCCACTATGACTCCACTCCACTCCAACGTACTGCCGAGAGTAACTAAACTCTACCTTCTTCGTAACGCCGTCCCTTGGAAGAAGGACCAATGATGTGTCTTACCCTAAGGCCTTCATTTGTTGAGACGACATTATCTTCCCTTTGCCAAAACCCTGCCGTGGGCATAACATTTTATATGATTCGCTACCCGTTTGATCACTGGATGCAGCGGTTTGAGCTCCAGCATGACTTCAGGTGCTGCGGTTAGGCAAATGCGCATTGTCCCTGAACCGCAGACGAAGGCGAGTCTTTGCAGCAATCAACCGCTCCATAAGTGGAATTTAACCCAATCGTATAGCAACATCCCTTTGCTAGACTTTAGCCCATTTGAACTACATCCCAGAGAGTGTTTTCAAATTCACGTCGTGCTATTAAGACAATGTCATCTGGGTACCCCTGGCATTCAATCCTATAGTTTGGGAGCAACGCAAGGAGCTCATCTTGCTCTCCTTTACAGTGGTTTCAGCTACCCAAGTACGCAGTATAGTCTTTGTCCATGCTTTTTCTCTAGTGCCTTGATGACGCTAGCGTGGGACGCATTATCAAAAGCACTTTCGGTGTCACGAAAGGCACATATCGCAACCTCGCCATACTCCAGTGAATTCTGAAGTTCAGCCGTGAGTTGGTAAAGAACAATGTTAGTGGATCTGGCTGTTCCGTAAGCGTGCTGACTGGCGTGTATCTATCGAACTATGTTCTTTTTATTTTTTACTTATAAAGACATCGGCGATGTTGCTTCGTCTACTAACTATTCACGCATGTTTCTTCTTTAGTCGTAAGACTTTAGCTTTTCTTTATATAAATAATTAATAAAATGGATCTCGGAAGAGTCATTCCATTTTTTGTGTTATAACGGGTGATCCAAGATCATTAAAGTAGAAGTGGTTCTTGTTTAAGTGGTGTCAAGCCATCATGTTATTTTTGTTCAGTATTATTTAACATTTCATCATGGAAAGACTTATGTCTGCTCAACATTCACAAATCGTTCAACTCTATTATGAAAGTTCACGTTATGTAAAGATTGTGTTTCGCGGGCTTCGCTCATCTTATGGTCTTAATCGGCCCACTGATCGTACTATTCGCAACATCGTCACGTCACCTATATTAAAATCAATCACTCATAATTGGATAATTTGCGGCCGAATAAACCACGTCCAGCACTCAGTGAAAAAATATAGCAGCCTCAGCCGTGGAGAGTCGGTCTGATATATTGAACGACTTGGCGCATTTTAAGTCTCGCTCTATGAGCTGTTGAAAAGTTCCAAGAAGATCCGACGTTTTCGGGCCACGTTTTGTTCAGCGATGAGGCTCATTTCTGGCTCAATGTGTGTGTAAATAGAAAATCGAACCAGTAATTGAAAATTGCACTGAACAGATGGACCATCAGAGACGTGGCCGGGGTCAACATTTGAAAGAGATATTCTTCAAAAAATAAATGCCAAAGAATGTTCTTGCGAATGGTAACAAATAGTCTCCATTAAATTTGAAGTTTATGTGTTTTTTCTTTAAAAAAGTAGGGAACCTCGAAATGGATCACCACAGAAAAACCTCCGCTTAAACTTAAGATCACACAAAAGTCTAAAATGAAGGACATTGAGCTTCAACTGATATGCTTTTCCTTCAAATTATTTCAGTTTAATTTATTTATTTTGATGAAGTAATAGATTCAAGCTGAAGTTGAGAAACGTACACCCGCACAAATAACTTGATTTAATCGCTTGATTGATGCCAAGTGAGTCAAATGACAATCGTTGGGAAAACAGCTTAAGATGGTAGAAATCGTACGGAAATCAAAGTTTAGTTAAAGAGATTTTAATGCCAAGCTATTACCGATGACAACCAAAAACAAAAATCTTTAACAAGCGTTACACCAAATGTCATTTCCTTAGAAGCGGTGAATATCGGATAATTGTGTTAATATGGGTATTTCGGGATTTGAAAATGGTAATGTTGAGATCCAGATTTATTAGTAATTACATTCATATTTACTATAAACACATTACTATTATATAATATTACTGGCCTTTGTTTATTTTAATTTCGATAAGCAAAAGGTGGAAGATGTGAAGGTGATTGGCCTTTTGCATGTTAGACAAATTTCGGAGTTGCTCGTATAGCTTCCAGGCAGGCAGATTCGTAGAAGTTTCCATCTTCGTTTCCTTTCGTCAGAGACAACATTGTTATTAATAGAGAGTAAAGCGTGAAGTTGAGGTCAACGTTTGCCTGTATAGCCTCTGGGCTGACAGATTCGTAGAAGTTTCCTTCTCGCTGATGATTAGATTATACCGTCTTTGCTAGCATGTCTGAGACCTCATAATATTGAACAGGGACTTGACGCGGTACAAGTTGAGGTGACGTTTAGAAGGGAGAAGCTATATTTTCGCATTATTAAATCCTTTTGTACCCCATCCTTCTTATGTACTAAGTTCCACCTAGGCACTATGGGTTCTTTACATGACAGATACATAACAACCAACATGACGAAGAGCGTAAGATAAAAAAATCTTGAACCTGGAAGATCCAAAATAAATTGTCCGGAAAGTAATAGGACTGATTTTCTTCCGCCGTGACTATACTTCGGAGCGTGCGGGCACCGACTGGCTTCGGTAGAGGGTGCTCCTAGCTAATGAACCAGCAGCTGGTCAGTTTTCTCCGAGAACTTGGAGAGGCAGGACAAACATTTTCGCGCTAAGTGTTTCTGTGAGTGGTGCAAGCCGAAAATGCATCGAAAATGTCGCGTGGGAGCAGAGGTGCGCGATTAAATTCTGGTGAAACTCTGTAAGCCTGCGACAGAGACGTTTGATATGATCAAGCAGGCTCACCCAGATGTTATTTTAGCATGAAGTGGAGTGTTTCGGTTCACCAGGCCTTTATGGAGCGCTGGGAAGAAGTTAATTACCCAGATGTTAAATTTATCAAAATCTGTAGTTCATGACATTGCGACGGAGCACTTGAACATGAGTAAAGTGTGCACGAAGATGATCCAAAAAAAATAAAAAATGGAAATGTGCCAAGAGAATATGGACATGTATGAAAGTGACCCCCATTTTTTGAATAACGTAATCACAGGTGACGAGTCATGGATATTTGAATAGGATCCCGAGACACAGAGGCAGTCTTCTTCTTATTTTGAGATGACAGAGGTGATTTCAAGCAGCATGCACCTCGGCTCTCAATGCTATTCCCGAGAACGCCTTCAGCGACGCCTTCAATGTTTGGAAATCGCGCTGGCAGCGCTGCATCAACTTACGAGGTGTGTTCAAAAAGTATCGCGAATCGTAACTGACAGTTTTCTTCGATTGCAGGGACGTGGTGCATCATGAGTTCTTGCCACAGGGAAGAACGGTCAATAAGGAATATTACCTGCAAGTTATGCACAATTTGCACGAAGAAATCCGCCAGAAACGCCCGGATTTGTGGAAGAACAAAAATTGGCTTTTGCACCACGATAACGCCCCTACTCACACACATCGTTACTTGTGCGCGACTTTTTGGCCAAAAACAACACACAGAGGCTTATGAAAGGACGACGTTACGCTTCTCTTGACGAGATAAAGACGGCATCGAAGGAGGAGCTGAAGACGATAGAAAAAATGATTTTTTTGAAGTGCTTCGAAGATTGGAAAAACCGTTGGCACAAGTGTATAACATCTCATGGGGATTACTTTGAAGAGGACAAAATAGATATTCATGAATAAATAAATAATTTTTGAAAAAAAAAACACAAAATTCGCGATATTTTTTGAACACACCTCGTAATCTATTACTTAGGAGCCCATTTTGAAAGTTTTTAAAGAATTGTAACGATTGGTTCAATAAGTTCTTTTAAATCGACTCAGTCCAATTACTTACCGGACAAACCCTGTATTTGTCTTCTGAAGTGTCGTACGGCAAATCAAAGACAAAGCTGTAAAAGATTAGAAGATTTGTTTCGATTAGTGACCCGAGGAGATTTTAGAGGCGAACTCGATACTACGGATGAACTATTTTTTAACTTTAAGACATTCGGTTAGGGTTTCTTAAATTATTTAACAGAATTATTCATATGAGAACAAGACAACTACTGTAAATCACATAAAAATCTTCATTATGTACAATGTTACACCGTTGTCCCGAGATTTCGGGATCTCGCACCATTTTACGAGTTGTTTCACTAAGCACACACATATGCGAGCACATAGTTACCTCATCAAATGCCAATTACTTGAACTGTAACAGCACGATGAGTTAGACAACAACAAATATAAACAGTTAGAGAACCTATGGTAACAACAACAACCACCACAACAATGGTGTAATATAACAGGCTTTTATAAAGAGCGAAAAAGCGTCCATTAGCTGCAGTTGTGATGTTGTTGTTAACAAGGACTTTAGTAAAACGTCAAGGGAAAAGCGTAATGAAACGAAGAAACGTCATTAGGATGGAGGAAAAAGAAAGAAGGAAAAAAATTGAAAACAACCCGATGTAACGGAACACATTTTATACGTTTGACACATGCGAACGCGAACAAAAAATGCAGTAACAACAACAAGCACGCAAAATTGAAGCACTCCAGTGTGTTGCTTGAAATGACAGTTAACTTACGCGTATTTTGCCAATGCGAAACTGTAGAACAACAACAAAAAGCGCAGCAGCAACAACGAGGAAATCAGAGCCGCCTGACATGCTCAACATCCTTGAAATGCTGCGACAGGATTATTTTTACACACCACAACAACAACGAAAAACAAAAAAGCCACAGCAGACAAAAGTAAAGCAAAGCAGAAAGGCAGCGAAGGAAGGGCAGCGCGTAAAGGGAGGGGGCAGAGCATTGAAGGCGAGCGCAGATTGTTAGTGAAAACTGCGACTGTGGCAACACCATTGGTGGGCAAATGGTGAACGCTTTCATTGGAAACGCGCATAGACGAACAGACGGGTTGATGGACAGACGGACGAACATTAGATGCAGACGCAGACACAGCGATACCAATTTGTGGAGGGAGCGGTGTGGTAGGCAGCATGCCAGCCAGGCGCGTGGCAGGATGATGACGAGGGCGGCGATGTCACGCACATATATTCAACTGACTCTAAATGCACACAAACATATATATTTACATGTGTGTGTGTGTGTGTGTTTTTTTTAACCACAGAACAGCACACTGCTTTGGAAAGCAGCGCTTTTGTTTTGTTGGGCTCATTTGACGTTGGCGAATGACAACGACGACGTCACTTTTTGTTTCACAGACATGCGATTTTTTTGTCGCTTGTCCTTCCTGTCTTCCTTAAAGTTACGCGTTGCCGTCGACGCGACGCACTGTTGCGACTTTGGTTGTTTGGTTGGGACATACTGTATTTAAAAGCGCTTTGGTCGTTGGCAAGCGTGATCTCACAAATTTATGTAATCCTTTGATGTGACTAAACACTTGAGTGGCATGGCAAACGAGCGCTAGATATTAGATTGTGGTTTACAGTGCACGCCAAACGAATGGGAGCTCAATATTATGCACCGCAAGAATAATATTTTGTTTATATACATATTTAATTTTTAGGTTCAATATTATTTTACTTTAAATTCTTTAAGGGGGTATTCTAGTCTAGAAATTAAAAAAAAGTATTTTCTATATTTTCAAAGTTTAACTATTCAAGAATATGTGTACAAGAGGATTTTTCAAAATTCAAATTCTTTTCGGAGATATAGTAATTTTTCTGACCCGGCATCCAAACTGGTTCGGCCGGAACGCGAAACTTTAAACGCGTTTTTCTCAAAACTGACTTTTTCGGAACGATGCCCACGATTTCTCAGGTTCTACAGGACCGATTTACTTGAAATTTTTACAGTCTTCTTTATAGGCTTGTCTATGGTTGGAACTAGCCCCATCCCAAAATTTTTATTTTTATTATTTTTTAAAAATTCGAAATTGTCAGAAAAAGTGATCCAAAAAAATTTTTTTTTTCAGGCAGTCGCCATTTTGTGAAAGTGTGTTTCCCACTTTTCCGTAGTTCCGACCATTGTGACATTATTCTAGATTAATAATCTTTTTTGTTTTTGGTTTCAGATAACTAGGAGGATTGAAATCATGGGCATGGTCATGTGGAAATTTTCAGAGACCCCCCACTTCGTCAGCTCATAATTTTTGAAATTTTTTCCTTTTTTAGTTTTTAATTTTTTCTGTACTCTTCAAAAATTGTTAAATAACTAATAAAAAAAATGGATTGTAAAAATATTAATTGCCTTTGCTTCCAGACTAGAATACCCCCTTAAGTTTTTGACTACTTATATATTCAGACGTACGCAATAAGTTTAACTTATGAACTGCTAGATCACAATATCAACAGAGATTCAGCAATATTGTAAGCTCCAAAATTATATTTAGAATAAGGGTGAGCCATTTCGAGGTTCCGTGCTTAAAAAAACCACAGAAACTTCAACTTTAATGTGGAGTGTTTATTATCATTCAAAGGAACATTCTTTGGCATTTACTTTTTTAGGAATTATTTCTTTCAACTGCTTGCCGCGGCACTGTTCGTTGAGTCGTTCGACCAATTCGACGGGGTAACATCACAAATATGATGCTTTACTCCAAGGCCTGGATTGAAGCGAGATTGTTCGCATAGACTTTAGACTTTACGTAACCCCACAAGAAAAATTCTAACGGTGTGTTATCGCTCTATCTTGATTTCCATTCGACCGTCCCAAAACATGTAGTTATCTGCTCACCGTAGTGTTCTCTCAACAAGTCTATTGATTGATGCGATGTGTGGCAAGTGCCACCGTCTTGTTGAAAAGAAATGTCGCCGAGACTATTAGCTTCATTTCAGGCATCAAATAGTCGGTTATCATGGCGTGATAACGGTCGCCATTGACGGTTACGATCTCATGATTTTTGAAGAAATATGGACGGATGATTCCATCGGCCCACAAACCACACCAAACCGTCGTTTTATCTGGATGAAATGGCAGCTCTTGAATGTCTTCAGGTTGACCTTTGTCCCAAATGCGGCAATTTTGCTTGTTTGCATACCCATTAATCCAGAAATGGGCCTCATCGCAGAACAAAATTTTGCTCGAAAACGTCACAACTTCTTGGAAATTTTCAAGAGCCTATACAGCAAAGTGATGTCACTTGGGAAGGTCCACGAGTGGCTTCAGTTCTTGCACCAGCTGTATTTTGTACGCTTTCAATTTAAGATTTCGACGTAAAATGCGCTAAGTCATTCCATATGTTAGTACGAGTTGCTGGGAACGGCGCCGAATCGTCTCATCACGACACGACGACATTTTCTCATCAAAAAAAAAAAAATACTTTTACTTGGATTACCCATTAGTTAGAATAAGAAAAGTAAACCAAAAATCATTTATTAATTGGATTATTGGAAAATAGAACTAATTTTCAAGGTACAAAAATGTCATTAATCATAAAGCATTGCTCAATTTAAAAAAAATTGGTGGATATTTTACTTACAAAATTCTCTTGTTAGTGGTAATTCACGTGCCTTCAGTTTTGGTTTTTGGACAGAAAAACTACGACGAATGCAAAAGGTAAACAGAAGGAAATAAGTGCTTTAAGCTAATAAGTATCATTCCACTTTAGAAGAATCTTTGAAAACTCCTGTCCGATAATACCAATTAGGCCCGTGATGCGGTCGGATCGAACAGAGTTAGTCTGCCGGAATCTTCTATATTAAGCAAAAAATACCTTGGAGATGATAAAAATTTTAATTAATACTGCCTATGCTCACCTCTGTCTACATGGGCTGTGCGGGTCTTTACTATATTCGTGCGGTTTTTTTAACTTTGAACTAATTTGAATTATTCAAACTATATGCTATCTGGATCCATAACGTGGCGCCGGCTTGTCAGGCAAGCATGAATCAAGCCAATTTATACCCTGTTCTGATGTGAACTACAGTCCAGGGAGGACGGTCTGCAAGGCTCGGTACAAATGGCAGTCAGTGGAGACAAGGTCTGGACTATAAAGTGGGTGATTTAAAACTTCGCAGCCGCTTTTTTCCATATAGTTTTTAACCGGTCTTGTAACATAAATAACAGTCATAATGGTTTTCGAAGTTCATTAGTACGCCCTTCTGATCCTTCTAAATACAGAACATTAACTTGGCGTCGTGGATATTTGACTTTACCATTCAATTGGTGAGTCAGTACTTCTGACTTGCAAAATCATCTTACAACCTCTTTCGGCCACTTTTGCTTTGCTACAGCATGTTTAACATGAACTTCCACTCAAAATACAATGACTTTCCGCGGAGATTTTTTTTCATATTAAAGTAAAACAGAAGAACTCCCTATAAAAAGACTTTTTCGTAGACAAAGTTAGACATATTTGAGCGAAAACCAGATAAAATTTCATCAGTCTCGAGCGCACAAGTTCTCAAGGCTGTAAACTATTACCCGGATAAACTTGAAAATTTAGGAAAATATTCTAGAGGTGTTGGGAAATTTAATAAGACAATAAAAAATATCGATTTTTAAAACCCGTAAATCCATGTCACCCCTTAAGTGGTTGAAATTAAATTAGTCTTAGAATTTCAAAGTTACTCTAGGCAGCAAAACGGAGTGGAGTGATTCCACGCTGGAAAGGCTGCTGGCAGACAGTACCATTCAGTGGTACATTGATGGCCCAAAAACATCGGAAGGTATTGGGGCAGGATTTCGGGACCGCGTACTAAGCTGTCCATACCTATGGGCTGCTTCCCAAGTATCTTCCAGGTTGAAGTTTTTGCCATTTGTCAGTGCGCAGAAGTTAACCTCAGCCGCAACTATCGCAACCACCGCATAGCTATTCTCAGTGATAGTCAAGCGGCACTAAAAGCGATCTTATCATACGAGATCAAATCGCTTTTAGTCGAGGAATGCATAGAAAGGCTAAACCGCCTGTCCTTGTGCAACCGGGTGCACCTAATTTGGGTGCCAGAGCACAAGGGAGTAGAAGGAAATGAGAACTGACGAACTGATGTTGGGACCAGAGCCATACATAGCGGTATGACCCCACACTCTTGAGAAGCTGCTCCGCACGGAGGAGAGAGTGGAGAGAGAACGGCACTGGCGGCAGGCAGCAAGTATGCGCCACGCCAAACTGCTTCTAGGAGGGTACAATCTCTCCAGGTTTAAGGAACTAATTCACCTCCCCTGTGAAAAATTCCGTCTCCTCGTCGCAATCTACACAGGGCACTGTAAGCTCAGGAAACACCTGTCCAACATGGGCAGGGTCTCCTGTGCTAACCTTCGGTTCTGCGACCTGGAACAGGAAACACCAGCACACCTAATCCTGGATTGCACAACAATCTTTGGAAAAAGGCTTCAGGCCTGAATACTATCTATCTATCTACGCTCTTTATTTCTCTCTCTATTTGTTGCTCACTCTCTTTCTCTCTGTCAACCAAGTTCGAAGATTTCCCACATTTCGTGGAAATGTTTCTGATTAGTGTTGTTAGAATCAATATTCAATGGAGTCATCAAGTCAATGATTGTTTCAGTTAGTCAAATTCTAAGCAAATATTTGCAATTATTACATTTGCCACATATGATGGGCTTCACTTTACCTTGTCAAAATATCATTGACTAAGCATGCAATCGCCATACATTTATATACACAAGTACAGATATCAATAGTCTACAAACAGGCGAAAATCCCTAGAATATTAATGCCACGTTCAGAACAAATTGCACGCACAGCCAACAAATTCTGCCTGCTCAGCACAAAATGATGACCTCAAATTTGACTAATGGATATGGATTACGTCGGACCTTATCAATTAATTGAGAAGAACGCATCATTGTGGCTGCCACATATCACTCATGGTTCGATTTTTGGCACTCAATAATATACATACACACTATACATTGATGAATGTGCCAAAATGTGTATGTGTGTGTGTGTGGCGGTTTGTAATAAAACCCGTTAACTGCATCGTTTAAAATTTTGTCGATTCGACATTTATTGTTGTTGCTATTACAGCTATGGCACTAACTGTCAGCGTTTCCGTTGCTCAAATTGCATTCCGTCAACGAAAGGTGACAAATGTCAACAGTTTAAGCGAACATTGAAAAATGCCGTTGCAGGGGACAGCCGAACATGCTGTGGCAAAAAGTGTAACAATCGAAAAAGTGCTGTTTAAAAAAAACCGAATAAGGAAGGTGTAAATGCGGGTGCAACTGACAAGTAGAGGGTGTCCCAAAATTCATAAAATATTGAAATTTACCGCCGATTTCAAAGCTGACGTGGTTGTTGGTGTTAATTCCGGTTTCAAGATTGATGAAATTATCTACGACTTCAAAGTTATGACTCTCGACAGTGACGTGAGAGCCTAGTCGCGAGCTCGTCGACTGTTTGTTTGATGATAGGAGATATTCCGTCCTGCTCTCGTTCACTACCAGACGCTTCTTCGGAGAAGTCCTTCCCGATTCTGGTGGAGCTTTTAGTATGGCTAAACGCGATACCAAATACAGACATAGCTACGTAAAGGCAGCTCCTTTTTATGCTGTCAAAAGCAGTTTTGAAATCGACGAAGAATCTTTTGTTGACTCTGAAGGTCTAAACCCACACTGATAATGATCGATGGGTTCTCTCTTTTTGTGGATTGGGCAGAGCGTACTTAAATTCCATGCTCCTTATCAGTTCTTTGGCCGGCAATCCATCGGCCCCGCCGTTTTTTGTTCTTCAGACGGTCATGGAACGGGCAATGGAAAGTCCACTTCATCGTCATAGATTTTTAAATCGGTTTCACCATCTCCTGCTGTTACGCTTTCATTGCCATTCAGCAGGCTGGAGAAGTGTTTCCTCCATAATTTTAATATGCTCTGGGGATCAGTCATTAGATCATCTCTGGGAGTTCTACAATCATCCTTTCGTAGAATTTTTGAGCATTACCCTTGTCGGCCAGCTTGTCAAGCTTTTCTTACTCATGTATTTCTGTCTCTCTATTTTTTGTCTGCAAATACGTCTCGCTTCCCTCTTATACTCTCGGAATCTTTCCCATCCCACACATGTTATGTTCGGCACTTGACATCGTACCAGCTGTTCTTTTGCCTTTTCCGAAAATTATTGGTTTTGCTTGCAGTTATACGTAAGGAACTTCGAAATGTCGTCCCACAGTTCCGTTATACCAAGTTGCTGATTAGGGCTTCCAGAAAGTGCAAGTCGAGTAGAAAATCATTCGGCTATCTGTTTGGATTGCAGCTTCTCGACGTCGAACCTTCCCTGTGTTTGTGACGTGACAGAGGCATGTGCGTATCTTCGCTGCAACAAGATAGTGGTCCGATTCAATGTTGGGACCACGGAGCGTACGCCCGTCTAAAACACTGGAGACGTAGCTTCCGTCTATCACAACATGGTCGATCTGGTTGGTGGTTTTTCGATCCGGAGACAGCTAGTAGCTCGATGTATTTTCCTTTGCAGGAATTTAGTACTACGGATAACCATATTTCGGGTCCACCGAAGTCGATCAGCCTCAAATCATTTGGAGATGGTTCATCATGGATGCTGAATTTACCGACCGTTGTGCCAAAGATACCTTCTTCAGAAATGCTGTAACCGACTTCGTCAATTTTGTTGTCAATAAACAATATTTCGAAATAATTTATTACAAAGTGTGAACCAAACGCTAAGAGTTGGAAAAATTAATATTCAGCCTTCGAAGCTGCAATTTAAGATACCCAAAAGTACCATCAACTGTTCGTATATTTCATATATCCATTCCAAACTCAACAGCCGAGTAAAGTCTGCATATATTTGTAAAATGTGTACAGCATTCCTGCCAGCGTCATTCCAATCATATTTTTTTCCGAGTTTATGGTTTCGTTGCGGCCAAATTAGAGGTTTAAAATTTCCACCAAAAGTGTTTTTTGTTATTTTTTCGCTTCACTTTTTGATAATAGCTCGCACTCAATAGTTTTTCACCCTTGAACCTCGAAGCTTGCGCTCTCTGCTGAGTGACGGCATTGGCATGGCATAAAAAGCTACAAAAAGACCACATATGGGTTGGGTATTCCGTCTGTTTGGCTGCAGTATTCTTGGTACAATGTGTCTGAATAGTTGGGGTAGTGGATGCCCTGTAGGAAAAAATAGTTTTAAATAAGTTAAATGACTAAAATATAGACGGAGTTATACAGAAATTTGTAATAGAGATATTAAATGGAAATGATTCCGTAAGATAACATAATGCAACAGAGTGTTGAATGAAACATAGTGAACAATAAGACTCTGCTCTGCATCTATGAGAGTTACTTCAATATATTTTTAAAGGATTCTGTTAAGAAATTACAGAGCTGATAACTCTCACACTCAAAACTGCGGTATAAATAGTTAGAATTCTCATCTTGGTAAAGCTTGACCCACCTTTACTTGCATTCGAGCATTTTTTTTCCTATAGATTCTGCTTGGCAAATCAGCATATGCTAAAAAATATGTGCTGGCGCATCGGAATTTTGTTTTCATGTTAACGGGATGCGTACAGTACTTGGCGCCACAAGGCATTCGACACTCGGTGCTTCCCTTTCCTGTTATATTTTCGGTTGCTTAGCTTCTTTTTCTCCTCCACCTTTTTTCAACTGCTACTGTCAATTTGTAAATACAGTTCGCTGCTGTAACGGAGACCCTTTTATATTTCAGTTTACTGAATTCATTTTAGCTACTCTTCTATTTCGTTTCATGCATATCTCTGTTTTTAGTTTTGCTGTTGTTTTTGCAGTTGGCTATTCAGCCCTAAGCATTGAGTGCTTTTGCAATTACTACTAGAGGTTACCCAACTACAAGCTTTTCGACTAGTTTAAATGGGGTGACAGTCAGAGCCAATTAAATTAAGTGGAATTTAGATGTTTCTACCAAAGTTTGGCCGCCCTAACTGCACTTCCGGAAGATTTTACTCAGTTAGACATTAAAAATTAAGTATCTGATTTAGATAAGTAAACCTGTGGAACAGAGTTTCAACTATCAACTATCGCTCATTGGAATCCTGTGAAACTGAGTTTTAGCTACTACACATTGGAATGTAGGTTCGTATTCTAGATAAAATCAACAATCCACGATAAAATCTAAATTTAATAAAAAAGACCATTTGGATAAAATATAAATCTACTCAAGTACATCAGATTATATCAGAAATTGCAGAATAATCTATTATACGGACTTTTTCCGGGGTTTTTTCTTAAAAATTTGGCGTGTGCCACTACTTCTTCAAACCGTTTCTGAAAAAATATATATTCCTAACCTTTGAACCAATTTTAAATCAGCTTTTGCTAATTTAGTTTTCACCAGTTTCTTAAGTGTGTCCCCTTTCCCTTAGGTCAGAATTTCGGCAATAGTAACAGGGTAATTTCGTGGATATACTTAATAGGGGACATTATCTCGGCACTGCCTTCATCTTGGCTAAAAACATTGTTATGAGACTGAAGGTTAATCATCTAGCATTTAAGTACTTATTTAGCCATAATAAGGTTATATACATAAGACTTATCATTGATAGATGATGCTTTAATGGAGGCCAAATGTTGAAAAGAGAGTAAGGAAAGCTTCGGTGGCCTTATATTGCTATGGAGGACCTATAGGAAAAGATGGAGACTGTTAGCCATAAATGTTGTATAGTTTATATGTCTGGTGAATAGCACTCAAAAAGGCTACAGTTGCTAATAAGCTTGAACGTATCCAAAATGTGGCTCTCATCGGCATCTTGGGTGCACCACGGACTACACCAATAATACGTATAGCACTTAATGCCAGTTTAAACGTAGATCACGTGGACATTGCCTGTAAAAGTTGATTTAAAGCTCCTAGACGTTTGGTGTATGAAAGGGTCTGAAAAAGGACAAGCCAAAATTTTATCCACCTTCAACTTGAAAAATTGGATCACTGCGTTGCAGAGGCCACCCCTGTTGACTTTTTCTCTATTCACATACGATTCGCTCGAGCGCTAACTGTGCGCGTGACAAAGCTAGTCAAGGAGTGTCTGTCCTCACTAGAAATAGCATCGAGTTACTTCATCATCATATTCGTTTGAGTTTCAGGCCACAGAGGAATCACTGGCACCGGGGGTACTATCGCCCCGCTCACATTCGAATAGAACCGAGTTGGATGTTCACTGGCGTCTTGCGTTCTACCATTTTACCTATCTTATTGGATGCTAGTTGTTAAAGTTGTATGGAGAAGGATGAGAAGGAAATATCCAGATACTTTCTTCTCCATTGTACAGGCTTAGTAAGACTTAGGTCTCGGTAGTTTTATCTTGCTTACGAACTATAGGATATATCTTCGGATATGACATCAAATTTGCTATAGGCTGAAAGCGCTTTGTCGATTTGTAAGGGCCTTAAGATCCAGAATATGGGAATTATTAGGTACCAAAATGTGCCGGTGGTCTAAGCTGCCCAATTGGGATCTTTCATAGTATCGACCTATTAACTTAACCTAACCTATAGCAGTCAAAAGACTGTGATTAAAACTTCTTGGATATCACACCTTCGGTAATTGGCTGGGATCGATTTGCGCCGCCACAACAAATTTGTGATAAGCGCAAAGCCATTAGTCGGTACATGAGGACCATTTTATACATATCCATTTCAACAACAAGGATTGGTATTTCAACTGTCTAAAAGAGACGGAGATCGTGGGGATTGGCAACGAAACCTTAGTTATCTAATCCAAGGCAGTTTTCTTCTTTTTATTGGGTGTGTTTTTTACTTGGCGGGCTCCAAACCCAGCGCACAAGCCTGGGGAGGGATGTTTCGTCTTCTTAGTTTAGCTCGCCTTCAAAGGGATGATAAGACCGAAAGTCGTGAGCTGCTTGAGCCATATGTAAAATAATCGGAAGAGGTGGTGTGTGTTGATCCTCTTTTAATATGTATTTTCCAAGATTTGACGTGTGTTGAATATCTGGTCAGTTGTCGACTTTCCAGGCCTGAAACGACACTAATAAGGTCCAATCAGTTTGTTGACGGTGGGATTTAATCTTTCGCAGAATACGCTCGATAGAACCTTATATGCGATGTTGAGGAGGCTTATCCCATTGTAGTAGGCGCAGATTGTGTGGTCCACCTTTTGTGGATTTGGCAGCACACACTTAAATTCCAATCAACGGGCATGTTTTCTTCCGACCATGACTGATGTATTCTCCTTATCAGTTCTTCACCGTTCAGTCAGTAATCCATCGGGCCGCTTGTTTTTCTTCAGACGGGTAAATGCTGTTCGAACTTTTTCATGGTTGGCCAATGAAACGTCTGCTCCTTCGCCATCAATTAGGGCATCGCGGTCACCATCTTCTAGTATTTTCTGCTTTTACTGCCATTCAGCAGGCTGGAGAAGTGCTCCCTCAATAATTTCAGTATGATCTGGGCATCAGTCACTAGATCACCTCTGAGGGCACTTCCATGTGAATGGCTTCCTCACTTGTATGAACTTCAACACATGACTCCATCCTCCAAGAATTAAAACTGTTAATTAACCCATACCCGTCTTCATTATAGGTAATTCTACAAATTTTAAATTTCTTTTAAACACTGTTCTTCTTTTTCCACAATTTTCTATTTCTATTTTTAGCACCCGCATCAAATAAACTCATTTTTAATAGAGAGTATTCAAAAATAATTGCTCTCTAAAATATTTCAATTTTAGTTTCACGTTGTTTTCGTTTCTCGCTAACGCCGAGATATATTTTGGGTTAATTGAGCACCGGCCCCCAGCGCTTTGCCGACCATCATGGCTTTTTCATGCGGGTTTTGCTGGCTTTTTCGAAATGTTGTTGCACGTCGACGCTATCAATGGAATTGTATATATATTTGTATATAATATATATTCATATACTTGTAACTGTCCATTTCCACTTGCCTTTTCATCGTTTATTTCCTTTATTACGCATTTGGCGCGCAGCAGCTTCGCCCCCTCCCTTCGGCGGGTGCGCGTGAAACGAGTGCGCGCTGCTTTAATTGAAGACTACAAATAATATTTTTTCGCTGGCATTGAATTGAGTTGGCTGCTTTGTGAAAATTACTATCCGCAATTCACGCGTCGGAAAAATTCGTTTTTTATTTGTACACGAAATAAATTAATAAACAGTGAAATGTCGGTATGAAAAACAGTGCATTGATGGCGTGAACATAAATCTTGTTGGGAGGGATGGGAAACGGATACAAGTTTTGTAATTATTGTTTTCATTGTTTGTATGTGAATTTTTTATAAATAATTTTTGCAAAACCACCATATTCACACAAGCATAACTGTTGATAACGATTGGCGGAATTGCTGGCTATTTTTGTGAAATGCAACTCTGTGTAAAAGAAAATTAAATATGTATTTTTAGGAATTTGTTTGTAAATAAACAATCATTTTTAATTTTACGACTATGTGTGGGAATGGCAATAGTATTTGAATGCTTCGGTCGAACACTAGATAGCAGGAGTTTATGGCATGACTCGTTATCACATCTTCGTATAGGTGCTTGTCATAATTTTGACTATTTTTTGTTGTGTGTTTAAATATTCTTAGTTTAATCAAACTTTTCTGTGAAAATCAAGCCTGGTAGCCCGAAATTCACAACGGTAAAAGCAATTTTTTAAGAGTACTGTTCCCACTGAGTTGGTTTTATTTATTAGAACGTACAAGATCTTGGAGACACCACTGCCACGGATGAGAAGCAACCGTCTTTAAACTGCGGTTACAATAAAGCCGAGTCTTAGAGGCTTAGCAAAGGTTCATGGAAGCCTAATAATAAAGAGAGAGCGAAGGAAAGAATTGATTGCCTCATAACGTTGCAGAGAAGCCATTGGCAAAGGTCTCTCACCGAAATTAGTCGTTTGTCTCTACGATACCAAACCAAGGAGTATATGCATGGTGGATGACCTTAGCAAATACTAAATTCTGGCGCCTTTTTCTTTTCCCAATTGTCTGGGAGAGTGTTGTGGGAAGTTGAAAGCCGTTGAAGGAGAGAGGCGATGAGCATCTTCATGGAAATGGATGGGTATATATATTGTCAGGAAATCTCTATCAACTCCAGTTTTAGACTTTCTAATGTTTTGTATTTCCAGCCGAGTTTACTGCCATTAAAATAGCGATGCATTTATTGCCTCGTTGTGCAGTGATATGGTAATAGCCCCCAGCTTACTTCGGATTGCTTAACCTCGTTACCAGTGACATTGAGTCGCTTTGTGATGAGGCTAGTATGAATGCCAGGCCACTACGGAATCGCAAGTAGTTGTAAAGCTGATGGGTCGGTTCTACGCTTTCCTCCTGTGTTATACCACCGGATAGCTGGGCTTCACGGCAGCTTCTATTGACCAGCGCTGGGCTACCATCACTTTATGTGCTGTCCTAAGATCCTTTTGGCCCGAGATTGGGCGTTAGAAATCCTGTGAGCTCTTTGCCAGCTGTATGGTTAGCCTTTTCCTAGTTGTAGCTTCTAACAGATCGTTGACCTATCGGCGTCCATGCTGTAAGGTTGAGAATCTTACCAGACGTCAGTTGTAGAAGCTGTATGGATGCTGACGAGTTGGAAGCATCTCAACACTTTCTTTCTGATTGTTCCACGTTTGCGAGATCATGGCTTAAACATTTCACAAAGGACTGCAAACAAAGGGTAATCCATTTCGAGGTGACCTACTTTTCAAAGAACTTCAAATTTAATAGGGAACGTTTTTTATCATTACAAAGAACATTCTTCTGCATTTATTTTTTGAAGATTATCTCTTCCAATTGTTGGCCGCTGCTATATCTCAGATGGTCCATCCGTTGAGTCCAATCTTCGATGAATTGTTTGAGCTTTTGACTGGTAACTGGCGAATGACATATTTGGTGTTTTGCTTCAAGGTCAGAATCGAAGCGGAATTGTCCGCATAGACTTTAGACTTTACATATCCAGACAGAAAAAAATCTAACGATGTGATATCCAAGATCTTGCTGACCCAAGACGTGAAATTATCTGCTTACCCAATAAATCCATTGATTATGCGATGTGTGGAAAGTGGCGTAATCTTATCGAAACCAAATGTCGCCGAGATCACGAGCTTCAATTCCAGGCATCATATAGTCAGTTATTATGGCCCGATAACGGCCGCCATTAACGGTTACGTTCTCATGGCATAATTTTTGAAGAAATATTGACCGATGACTTCAACGGTCACCAAAACCGTGTTTTTTACTGGGTAAAATAACAGCTCTTGCTTCTCTTCACGTTGCTTTTCATCCCAAATGCGGCAACTTTGCTTGTTTACATTCCCATTTAGTGAGAAATTGACCTCATCGCTGAACAAAATTTGGTCGGACCTTCTTGGAACTTTTCAGGAGCCCATAGAGCGAATCGATTTTGTTTGGAAAGGTCCAATGGCTTCAGTTCTTTTACAAGGTCCTAAGAGATCGTATTGAAGGTTTGCAATGTTTAGAGATCTACTTCTTGTTTCTTGTAAGAACGGGAAAGATAACAGTTATTTGTTGGTTTTTGAATCATAATCGATGTTAGTACTACAAGTAATCGATCTTTCTTTTAACTGTGAAACCACATGCCGGTGGCATGAAATGAAAAATGCCAGGTCGAGTGTGTTATCTAGAATAGTCGGAAATTAAAATAACAATAAGAATATATTATCGAAAAACGGCGTTTAAGTGTAACAGTCATTAATTTCAAAATTTCAGCTCTACTTCGAACACCTCCGCCCCCCCAAATAACTCATCATCATCATCAAGCAGCAATCACCTAAAGGCAGATACAACAATCATTCACTCCAAGGAGCCATCAGGACCGATTCTGTGCCGTTATGACGCATATTCAGTACACGTTTGCACGTAATTAAACTCTAATGTGTATGTAACGAGTGCAACAATGCGGCTGAAATATGAAGTTAATTTGCGTTATTGATGATGTGCCTCGATGTCGGTGCCCAACTAAATTGCACACACACACACGCTCAGTTCGTTACAGCGCGTTGATGGATATGGGTGGATATGTATGCGTGAATGTGCGATATTTTACTAGGGTTGCCTTGAAAGTTTGGGAAATCGAACAAAACTATTTCAGCGATTGTTTGAAAATAGTAGAAACTGACTGCGTGTTTCTGCTTTATTAGGGTGATGCAAAGTATGGTTACATCCCAAATAATATATAATAATATTTTTTGATCAGTACTGATTGGAAGAGCATCAATAATGGTAATTTTTGGAAATGACTAAACCATGATTTTTCTCAAATTGAAATTTTATTTTGAAATAATTAAAAAAGTTTCGATTTTTTTTTTTAATTAAGTATAGAAATTGAAACTAAATGCGTTTAGTCAAAATTATTTTGAAAAGAAGTACAATAATTTTTAGGTTTTACTTTAATTTTACTAACTGTTACGAAGAAAATTAAATATTTTAATACACATTTATCAAACAATTTTCTTTTAGAAATTTTCTTTTAATAAAAAAACAATATTTTATAGACCACCCTAGTACACTTGCCCTGCATAGAGCTCAGGCTACATACACTGTTTTTGAATAATTTGTTTTTAATGTTATTTTAATAAAAAAACAACACTGGTTTTGCTATGTATTTATTTATTGAGCACCCTAGTACACTTAGACACTACTCAGGCTCATTACATTCACTTTAATTGAACATTTTCTGAACAAATTTTTTTTAATAAAAAAAAATTATTATTTTTCGACTACCCTAGTACGCTTGTCCCATATAGAGCTTAGGCTACATTCACTTTAAACGACCATTTTCGAAGAATTTTTTTTTTAATGTTCTTTTAATCAAAAAATACTTTTTTGTTATTTATTTATTTATTGACCACCCTAGTACACTTAGACACTACTCAGGCTACATTACATCCACTTTAATTGAATATTTTTCGAACAAATTCTTTTTAAATTTTCTTTTATAAAAAAAAAACATTTTTTTTTTGATTATTTACTGACTACCCTAGTACTTTTGCCCTATAGAGATATAAGGCTACATTAGATTCACTTTTTTCGAACAAATTTTTTTGAAATATTCATTTCATAAAAAACATTTTTTGTTTATTATTTACCGACCACCCTAGTACACTTATATGTACACTAGTGTGACTACATTACATTCACTCTTCTCTTAGCACTTTTGCACAGTTGATGCTTTGATGAAAGTTAATTTATTATGTTACAATGAACTTCGACACTCGGAACTCCTGACACTTACACATCCATAATAACACAACGAAAGTGGCAAGCGCCAACTAACGTTAAGTGGAATATCGACACAGCGATGGTTCAACCAGGAAACACCTGTTCATTTGGACATGAAGATACATTAGAATAAGCTTGAGGTGCGAGGGAAGCTGAACACATGTCTAGATACTTATGTATGTACATACAAAAAGGTACTAATGTGCTACATATTTAAATAGGAGAGTCCTATTAGTGGAAATATGCAGAAAAAAGACTCTTTAGAGATCGATTTTCAATAAATTTTCGGGTAGTAGACGCCTTAGAAAAGTTCCAAATTATTGAAACCCTTTCGCATTAAATATCACAATATGGTGTGTATAACTTGCGAAACTCACCACACTGCTAAGTATCACAACAGTATTCCTTGTTATTTTTAGCTTTAAAGCCTTTAAGCACTTATAGAACTGATTATTATTCCGTTATAATCATCAGTAATAAGACAGATTTTCCTTAAACACACAGTTTTTGTAGACACTGTGTTCATCTAAGCAAGTTCAGGTGCACAAAATCTCAGGCATGAGGTCATCACTAAACAAACATACATACTTATATGTATTATAGTGCGGCATAAGGACAAGTTGATTAATGATACATCTAAACGCCAACGATTTACCAAATGCTCTTAACTAGATCATAAGCGCGGCGCATGTGTGTGTGTGTGGTTGTGTGAGTGAGTGGGATACATTGTATTGCTATTTACTCGTACTTTGAACTTAAGTGCTCCAAGTGATAAATGCGTATTTAAGCGATGAAATATAAGCTCGTGCTTGCATATACATATACTTATATGTATATATATAGTATGTACATGTGTATATATATGTATTGATACTCATATATAGACACATATATCTATGGATATGAATGGCTACAGATTTCACTTTCCTTTTAAGAAGTTTGAAAAGGAAGAGGAATTAAATTGAAATCCAATCGCTTTGTTGGAAACTGAGATTCCTAGAATGCGAGCAAGTAATTGGATATTCTGTGATTTAATTTCATTTATAAATATTATTATACTCGTAAGCAACATATGTATATCAATGAACTTTGTTAAAAAAAAGGGTAAAGGCAAAGGTATTAAAGGAAGCGCAGAAGATACATGTTTATAATATTTATATATTTATGGAAGCATATACAAACATACATACATATATATATGTATACATAATCTGAATTTATTAAACCCACTAAAAACATTTTTCCTTCTTTTTTAGTTGAAACGTCGACAAATTTTCTCGGAAACTATAAATTAAGGCACAAAAAGTAAGTACTGAAACATTCTCCAGACAAATATCTTGCGTTATTTTATAAACCCACTTATAAAAGCCATACACAAATTACACAAATTGTATTATACTTGTAATTTAATAATTTTTGCGAATCAAATGATCCTCATGTTAAATACTAAATTTGGAAAAGATGATTTGGAGACCCTAGAACATGTTTTTTGGTTTTCTGATATGCGAAACAGAAATAAATTATACTGAACACTCTCAAGAGGTGTCTAAATCAGTAAAGAAGAAGAATAAACACCCTCTTTTTTCGATTTCTCAAACTTGCTTTAAAAGTGGAATAACTCATATTCTTTTTTATTCGTCCTGAAAAGCTGTTTAGAGCATTCAATGATATCCCCACGTTGAAGTAAAAACTTCTCCAGCTAAAACTGTTGAGTATTTTTTGTTGAATAATCGAAGAAACTAGGATTTTAATTTCATTTTAATAGATTAGCAACCAAATTACTTAACGGATTAAATTTATATCAAAATTTTCACAAAGGGTACTTTAAAGCTACGCTAAAAATATCTTAGACACATGACTTAAATTAAGAGTTTTTTATGAAAATTTCAGTGTTTGTTATTAAAGCTTAATGGTAAACACCAAAAAGTCCAATTAACTCGAGTTAGTGTCTTAAAACTGTTGTGAACTTGGGTATAAACGCATAAGCGGTGTCTACGCCAATAAAAAAGTGCCTAATGTGAAGAGAACATAAGGTTCTTCGAAGCCGCAAAGTAAAGATTTAGTGGAAGATTCAATTACTTTATAATCTCAGTTATTTGAAACTGGACAGAAGTCTTTAAAAAACCTTAAAAAAACAAGTAAGGAAGGTTTAAGTGCAACCGAACATTTTATACTCTTGCAGGAATTAAGGCCAGGGAAATACCTTAAAATGTAAAACGTTAACCAGAAGATTGGAATCCAAGCAATCATATATTATTATACGACATACTCGACATAAGATTTGTTAGAAAAACGAAAATCATAATGGGAGTTGGCGTAGTACTGACCAGCAAAAAGTCACGCGCAAGTTCGAAAATCTTTATAATAAGTGTAAGGATCTCAGGGAAGTATTGATACGATTCAAACCACTTTTGATACACAGAATTACTCTTGTTAGAAAAGGTTTCTCTCTAAAATTAAAATGTGTATCGCACACATTGACCGATATTTTCGGTCAAAAGTCAACTACAAAGACCAGGGTTCACATATTCGGTGCCTAAGGCACCATAAACCTTTGAACAGTTTTGTTTGGATTTGGGAATTTTTTGGTCATAAGGTGGCATACTTTAAAGGTATTATTCATGCAAAATTGTCTACCTTTATATATAGTAAATAGTTCGTGTCTTGTGAACTGGAAAGTGAAAGAATCAAATGGAATATAAAATTGTATTATATGGGAAGTAGGGGTACTTGTAGTCCGATATCGCTCATTTGCGCAATGTGACATAGGAATATGAGAGGAATGCCACGCACTAAATTTAATCGGTCGAGTTCTGAGATATATGATTTCAACAAAATGTGGGCGGGCTATACCCTCTCATACCATCTAGGGTGTACAAGTTAATGTCTCTGGCGTATTTAGTTACTGATTTATTATTTTCGGGTTATTTTCCGATTTCATCAATTTTTTAGTATTTGCGCTCAGCGAATTTGGTTATTGTAGCTTAAATGGTTTAAGAGATATGTATATTAAACTTGTTAGACTCACACAGGTGTTTCTTGCTACTGCGATTCCCTGTGAAAAATTATAGTTTCTTATAAAATAGTGCTTAGTTATGGCACTTTAAATGTTTTCGGATCGTTTTCTAGTTATTTCAAGGCAAAATCAGTAAATTCACGACGTTTACGGTTATCCAACGGCTTCAGTTCTTGAGTGAGAACAATTTTATACAAATGCAAGCACAAATCTTTTCTTAAAACTCGCCAGGTTATGGTTTGAGACAGTTCCAATACTTGAGAACGTCATGGAATCGACAAATGGCGATCTTCAGCAACACTTATCTGAACTGCAGCAACATTTTCATAACTATGAGCGGCTTTTTGTCAAACTGGCATTTGAACATTATGTAAAGAAAATGTAAGCTCGAAATTTTTAATGATTCAACGAATAGCCAGTTGCACGATCGATTTGCTATTTCCCATTTTTTCGGCGTATTGAATTCAGCTTATTTTGAGTTGATTAAAAGCTCGTCTAAAGCGTTCACAAATATGTCTAAAGCGAAACATAGTTAATCCCTTTAATTGGCGTAAAACATTTATATTTCTGCCTCCGGTCGAAGATTTTTCTTGTTTTGTAATTCAGTTTGAGAATCGTCAATATTAGATAGTAGGGACTGTCTTACTATTCTGAAAACCAGTGCCTAGTTTGGATGAATGACTTTTAAGTAAAATTAAGAATATGTCATATATATGTTGAAAGGCTTTATGACTTTTACTTTGCTTCGTAATATAAAGCATTTTATTTAAGTTTTTTCTATATTTATATATTGTTCAGATCGCACCGTCACACAGTGGTATTTTGGCGGAAAAAATAGGATTTTTCCACTTTCCAATTTCAAAACTTTAATGATTTTGTTTTGTAAAGAAATATTTGGATAAGAAAAATTCAACAAGGTTTTTTATAAAAAGTGAAATTTTATAGTTAAAAAAACTAACAGAAGTCGACGGAAAGTTATTCAATAAAATCAGAATAAAATTATTGTCCAAATAAAGAATTTTTTTTGTGTGTAAGTTTATAGCTATGGCTTTTCTTTTATTTTTTAGAGAAAATATAGCACTTACTTGTTTATAAAAAAAAATTTATTGAAATTGGCAAAGTAAGCTAATTTTAATAATTTTTCAAAAATTTTACTAAAAAATATCAACTTTTCATTTTTTGATGGAAAAAAACTTTATGTGCTTTGCCTTGCTTAGCCCTCTTACTATAAAAAAATGGAAGTTCCGAGTCTGTACTTTCAATTAAAAAAAAAAAAACAACCGCCAATTACCGTCCCTTTTAGTAACATCGATTTTAATTTCAAAAGTCACTTCCAATATTCATAACTTCGGGTCCTTACATAAGTAGCTTAAGGCGTCATTCGAACAAAATTTCCTTAGAACTAGATCCCATTGTTAAAGATATGGTGCCTGCATAATATTACAAATAAAAACTAACACAATTTTTCGCCTGTTACATATTCAATTAAAACATTGCATATTATATTGGATTTTTATCAAGGTAAAGGTATAAATAACGTCACTTTGCGTTTAAGTTTAATTTTTTTTTTATCAGGAGAACTCAATTAAAAAGTGTCCCGAATTTCAAGTCCCTAGGTCCAAAAATAAAAATTTTGGCAATTGCAGTTATATGGGAGGTGAGTGTGGCAGTGTTCAAAATTTCTTAATTTATTCCAGAGAAGTGTATCTGCAAAGATTCATTGTTGTACGACCACTCCTTCTATTTTTTTCCAAGAAATGTATGGAGCGGTGCCACTGTGCGTCATAGCATATAGCTGCTTTACATACTCACCACTCAGAATAAAGAAGTGATATTTTTACAACACTAATGCGTTGTCTCTGCGTCGATATGAACAGAAGCATGGTAGAGAAAATTAAAACCTGACGGAACGTGCTAACTGGGTGCAAAAATGTAAAAGTCATGTGGGGGGAATTGGAAGTACACAAAATTCCTATTGGCATTCGGTAGAAGGACTGTACAAACATAATTGGAATACTAACTGGTTCCTGTCTAGTGGCGACATACGCTCGCAGAAGGGGGCTGACCGGTCGAGAAGACTGCAGGAAATGTCTAGAGCAAGACACCATAGAAACAAAGGAGCATCTCTTGTGCACTTGACCAGACTACAATGTAAGCATCTGGGGTCCCCACGGTATGATACACTGAAGTAGGTATCGATAGTAAGGTCACAGAAAAAATGTTGAAAATCGAGTCAAGCGCAGGCATCCTAAAATAGTAAGAGTAGTCATCAATCCTCATAAACATAGTAACTGAACTACATTTGGTATCGCAAAGTACCTATGTATGCGTAGCTCATTGGCCTACCAGATTAACCTAACCTAACCTTTTATAATACTCTATGAATATTAGAAATCCACTTGTAAAGGGTATTACAGCTACGGCGTAACTGAAGTTAACATTTTTTTTTTTATTAGCATTTATGTAAGTATTTGTATTAAGAAAGCCATTTCTTCATTTAACTAAGCGCCATTAGACTTAAGTAGGCAATTTGCATTATTTTAATGCGACTTACACAATTCAAGACTTTCCATTGCAGCAATGGAAGTTTGTGCGCGCATCTTACGACTGACTGCGCGACTTTTCGCGAATCAAAGCTCATTTACATTTTAATTGAATTTCGCACATTTCCGGTCGCGCGTGCGAAAGCAGCGTCTACTCAACATTATGAGCGTAACTATTTGTCTGCGAGTGTTTGTCGGAGCATATGAATATTGCCAAAGAGTTAGAAAGCGGAAGGCCTTGAAATTTTATTACAACTATGAACTCTCAAGCAAAAGTATGCATGTGTGTGTGTGTGTGTGTGTGACGAAATGAAGTGAAATTTATGAAAATTGCTTCAAAGTGCTTACGAGTGCTTGGTTGAGTGATAAAAATGCACCAATCAGATTTGGCAGCACAATTCAAATAGCTGGCAACATCGCCAAGCCAGCGACGACAACAAAAAACAGTTGCATAAACACAGCACACTGCGCGCCGGTCGCGGCCTCTATCGGTCAAAGTGTTGCGCGTGGAGGTCAAGTGCGATTTGGCTGTGGGCGGAGGCAAATTGGCGTAGCGGGGCGACCTGGCGCAGTGCGAATTGCATTTTAATGAGTACGCTGAGCAGCACTCACTCAGCTGGCACACAACCATACACATATATATGTGTTAGCAAACACACACGCTCACACTCATCAAACTGTTTAGGCAAATCGAATGCTGATTCCCTCAACCACTCGTTCGGCAATCGAAATTATCACACTGCAAAGCAATCACTTTGTTGTTGCTATTACTAACCTCCGTGTGCGAGGGTTATGAAGCGCACAGGCGGTCGCAGCGGCGCAACTGGCTCGTTGACAGCGGAAAAACGCCGTAATGAGACTCATTAAGCGCACATCCGGCTCGGATGCGGATGCAAGCGACCGACCGAGCATATGCCAGCATTCGCGGCTACGCTTCGACATATGGATTTTCGCTTATACTATACTATACATTACTGGTTTTGTTGTTGTCGCCACAGACACATTAACACACTGCGGTTTCCGGTACACATCTGGATCTGCTAACTACAAGTAAATGTGTATATAGTATGTATGTATGGGTGCCGCAATTCGTTGGGCCTTCGATTTCATTATATTGACAAACTTTGACGCTTTGTTGTCGGCTGGCAGCTCAACTTGAGTGTCACGAAATTCGCATATTCGTTTTTCGACACTAATTAATGCGGTTTTTGTCAGCTGCTCATGTGTAATTATCGGACGCTGGGGTATAGTTTTTCGCTGCGGCTGTTGCTCCTATATATTTGTGTGGCTGTGGCATGTCAATAGAGCCTCTCTGCTGTTTGGCTATCAAATAGCAAATGGCAAATGTTGGTGTGCTTTGTGTGTAAATTGATAAGCAATGGCGAGGTGGCTGTTGAACGCCATCCTTCATGCCATGAAAATGTATACTATATATTCAACCTAAAAGAGGGTGCATTAGAAATTTATTTTAACAATGTTATAAAATTTCATGAACATAAAACTTAAAAATTTCTCAAAGAAACCTTTTTAGTGAAGGAAAAATTAACTTAAATTTGACTTATTTTGGTGTACCGGTGATAAATGCAATTTGAGCTATAATACAAGTATATTTCGGGCTTCATTTAGAGGCTCAAATTCCATATATTATAAATCTATTTCCATCTTGGCACTATTCTTAATGATCTTTCAAGTTTCCCAATGGCATAGTACTGTGACCAAAAAATAAGGTGACATTGTATTTATTTTGAAAGTCTTCATTTATTCTTCCAAATCAATTTCATCCCCTTCAAAGTAATCCCCTCCCGATGCAATGCCAACGGATTTTCCAATCTTCGAAACACTGGTTGTAGTCACTTTCCGGGATGGCCTTCAGTTCCGTCTTCGCTGCGGCTTGAATCACCTCTATCGTATAAAAACGGTGTCCCCGGAGCGGTCTTTTGAGCTTGGTGAACAGCCAGAAGTCGCACGGTGCCAGATCAGGTGAATACGGTGGTTGCGGAACGATATGGATTGAGTTTTTGGCGAAATGATCACGAATTACGAGGGCAGTATGGGATGATGCATTATCGTGGTGTAAAACCCAAGAATTGTGTTTCCACAATTCCGGCATTTTTAGGCGGATAGCGTTACGCAAACGACGCATAACGTTCAAATAATATTCATGTTTGACTGTTGGAAGGAATTCATAATGCACAACACCACGATAATCGAAGAAAACAGTCAACATGACCTTGATTTTTGAGCGACTTTGGCGCGATTTTTTTGGTCTCGGCTATCTTTTGGCACGATATTCGCTCGATTGATCGGTTGTTTCGGGGTCGTAAGCATAGATCCAAGTCTCATCGCCAGTTATAATGCGTTTCATGACACCCTGGTAGTCGGAAAGCATCGTTTGACACACTTCAACGCGACGCCTTTTTTCCAAAAAATTCAATGTTTTCGGTACCAGTCGAGATTTGACGCGCTTGAGGCCCAAAACTTCCTTCAAAATGGTATTGGCTGAGCCTTTCGATATGCTAACTTCATCAGCAAGGTCTCTAATTGTTAATCGACGGTTTTTCAACACCAAATCCTTGATTTGTTGAACGTTATCTCTGTCGGTTGAGGTTGATGGTCGCCCTGGACGCTCTTCGTCTTTGACACGTTCACGGCCGGCTTGGAACTCACTATACCACTTGTAAACATTGTTTTTAGACATAGCCTCATCACCAAAGGCTTTCTGCACCATCCTCAATGTATCCGCAGCAGAAAATTGATTCCGTAAACAAAATTTAATGCAAATTCTTTGCTCAACAAATTTCGACATCGCAAACAACGAAAAACTCACTTTTAGCAGTTCACAAAACGACACGTACCTCAAACACCAATGAACATTTGACATGAAATTTGACATAAATGTGACTGACAGTACTACCAACCTAAAAAAAAAAATAATTCTCCAAATCCTTCGACGCGCGCAGTTCAAATTCAAATTCAAATTTTTTGGGCACAGTAGTATGCGATCTATTCTGTGTGGCCTCTACACTTTCAATGATCTGCTGAGTTCAAAGCTACGTTGTGTAGGGGAGATTCCTCCAGCTTTGTTCAAGTCAGGGATTAAGGAGCCTTTCATAGAACTTTCCCCCTGTATTGAGCATTTATAAGGGACGGTTTGCTGATGGCAAGTTGGGATCTCCTTTTCCCATCACTGATTAGCACCACTCGTTGCTTTTTTCAGGGTTCAGGAAATATTACAGCTTCAAGACAGACGTTGTGCATGTTCAATAGAACTGTCGATGGCTCTGCAGCGATTATTTTCAGAACTTTTGCTGGGATTGCGTCCATGCTAAGTGATTTATTCTCCTTACCATCTGATCAGATTTGACACGGACGGACAAAAAACAAAATTTTCATGTATTTTAAAAGAAATTTTTATTGTCGTCTTCAAAATAAATTTCTGAGCCAATATAAGCATGTAATTATGCGTTTGATAAATGTAGAGTCCTCGACTTCTGCTTGACGTAATTTTTGCAAAAGATTTACGTATTTTCGTGCGAGTTTAGTCTTAACACGCCTGTTAACCAAAACATTAACCAAAATGTGTGGATTTGATCCATAAAAAATGTTGAGCCCCTCTGCTATATCGCTGATGACAAAGCAAATATTTTGAAGCTGATACTTTAACTTTTTCAATGTTATTGTCATTCACAGAGGCAGTTATTTGGACGACTTGAGGTTTTAGTTTAAGTGGACCACTTCGTGTAAAATTTGATAATGACTGGTCTTAAAAAAGTTCAAATTTTCTTCTTATTGTAAACACTCTTAAATATTACCAACTCTTTACACTATAATTTTTCGTAAACCGCTTCATTCGGTTACCCAAAATGTTTTGCTTCTACAATTACCTAAAAATGATAGCCATAACATACCCATATTTCAAAAATAAAACAATAAAATTGAATTAGACATTTTAAAATTTGCATATCTCCCATATATACCCAACTTTAATTTATATTATTACATGCGAACCTATATTCATGCAGTAAAAGATTAAAACTCACAACCATAAATTCATTGCGGACCCCACCTCAACACCATAATTCTCTGCTATTTCTCTAAATGTTGTAATTTAATGCTCCTTTAGAACTTGCGCACTCATAAATACAAATATACACAAATGATTACAAATATACACAAATGATTACAAATATACACATATAAATACAAATTCTCACATACGCATAAATATGTGTGGTCTATGTATACTGTGGCAAACATTGTATGCAGTCTTGAAAGCAGCAATACCGTCTAAACGCTCTCATGGTCTACGGTGCGTATGAGTAATTTTCTGCTGTGGCAGCTCAAGCGCACAAATGCCATATTGCATTCGCTCGTATTAATACACAAATACAAATACGCATAAATAAACGAAAAATCGGATTAAAATTGCAAGTTTGTAGCAATCTCTAATATACATACATACATATAAATTGTGTGGAATAATTTTGTGCGCTCAAAGTGCTTGCAAGCTATGAAGTCAAGTAAGCATAGCTGGAGGAGTAAGTATGTATGTACTATATTTGTAAGCGATATGTGGAATATTCTCTTCAATGAAATGTAGCTTTTAAATAGCTTCGATTTAATATTTTTATTGATATGCTAATATTGGAATATAATTGGAGAATCTTTGCTTAAATTATTGCGGTAAAATTTTACTAAAGATATGGTGTTTATTTTCAAGCTAGCTTGATATGGCTCGAATTGGCTTAATATTAGTTCTGAAAATGATGATATAATCATGTAGGAGTTTAAAATAATTAAAATATAGATTGAAAATAGTTCAAAGTAGTCCAAAACCATCGTGGACTGTGTTATATGTACATACGTATGTACGAGTATTTATGTATGTCCATAAATATATCTAAATAGCTGGCAACTGTCTCCGAAATATTTTTGACTGTTTATATCTATTCGACTCTCTTATTATATATTTTACTATTGGACTACAAATTTAATTTAATTTTTTTATTAAAAGATGGTAACGCTGCGAAAACATTTTATGATTATTTAATATAAGGTGGCAACTCTCAAAAATTTTTTTTAAATATTTGATGATTAGCGCCGTGCTTTAGTGCTTTTTGATTTTTAATCTTATTTCAAATAAATATTTATTTAATGTAAGTTGGCAACTCTCCAAATTTTGTTTAAACATTTTATGATTAGCGCCTTATTTTAGTGTTTTTAGACTTTTCTTATCTATATACAGAATACATACATACATATTAATTTAGTTCAAGGTGGCAACCTTTCTATAAATATTTTCCTTCATAGCTCCAAACTTTGATATTTTTCGACTTTTAATATTTCTACAAAAGATGTATGCATATATTAATTTAATTTAAGGTGGCAACACTTCTAAAAATATTTTATTTCAAAAGCCCATATTTTAGTCTTTTTTGAGTTTTTATATCTATGAGAGATATACATATTATACATACTATCTATATTTTTTAATTAATATTTCCACGTACATAGGTGGCAACACTATACATTATTATTTTTTTTTTAAATCGCGCAGAAAAATTATATTACAAATATAAGTCATTTAAATAATTCTCATATAGTAGAAATAATAACTATTTTAAAAATTTGCGTAATTTTGTTAAAATGGCCTAAGTCGACCTAAGTTAATTATGAAATTTCAGTTATTTTAACAAATTTCTCGTTTTGATATTATAATATGTACTATATATGTACATAATTATGCAATCAATTGAATTAAGCAAAATGTATATTAAATTAATGTAATTTGTATAGAAAATAAATATTTTCAGGTGGCAACTCTTCAGAAAATATTTTTTCCATAATTTCGTATTTCAGTGTTTTTGACTTCTGATCTCTATACAAAATGTATATTAATTTAATTTAATCTACAATATACAAAGTGAATATAATTTTTATTTAAGGTGGCAACTTTTCTAAAAATATTTTTTTCCTAGCCCCATAAATTAGTATTTTTTGAATTTTAATAACAATGCAATACATAATATGCTATTTTTCAATTAAAAATTCTAAAAGGTGGCAACTCTGTCATTTTTTTATTTGTAAAATCCTGCAGAAAAATGATATTAATATGGATCATTAAAATAAACGCATAATATAAATAGATTAACCATTCAATATGAATAACTATGTCAATTTGTTAAAATAGCTTAAAAGGACTTAAATTAATTTTAGTGATTTGAGTAATTTGAAACAATTTGTTCGACACTCGATATTCTATTTTATCTTAAACTAGTATTTTCGAAAATAAACTTCAAATTACACTAAAATAGCTGTATAGGACCCGCACAGTTATTTCCTAAAAATCAAAATATCTATTCCAGTTCACTTCGACTTATGCTATTTTAATATATTAGCATAAATTTTATTTAATTGCCCACGTGTGTCCTGCTCCACTTTTGCTTCCAAATTGCTACTGTGCAAATGCTAGTAATCGCCAATACAAAAACAAAAATCTATATAGAATTTAAAGCAAGTAGAGCAAAGCACACCCCGCTTTAGCACGCGATCATAATTACATTACTTCAGCGAATTCTTTTCATAAAACATTCAATTAAGCATTTTGATATTGCAATTTTATTTAAATTAAGCGAATTGTGGAAAGCAACTGTAAAACCGAAGGGAATCGCACACGAGCGCTTAATAAAATAACAGAGAAAAGCGGTGACCGCAAAAAGGCGATGGCAACGCGCATAAATTAAAAAATAAATAGAAGTTTAGGTATGTACCGGAGATGGGTGTTCTATATGTATGTATATGTAAATAAGTATGAAAGTATATTTGTAAGTATGTATGTAAGTATGTATGAAAAGGAAATCGTTTAAAAAGAATCTTGGCCATAAAAAGTTCACTAAAACTGGAGAGGAAAGAAAGCGCTTTAAAAACTTTGTAATTGGCATTTAAAAGGGAATAATTGAAAAAAGCTTGATTGTAATATATTCGAGATTACAAATATACATACAGTTATGTGCAGGTGTGTTTAGGAATTTGCATAAGTCTCGTTATATATTTTGTTGTAAGAATTAAGAAATACAAGAGTAGAACTTACAAAGATTTAAAAACTTTTTCAAACTTCAAAAGTGAGGGCAGAAATAAGTGGAAGAGGGAGAAGATTAGAATGAAGCAAAATGAAATAAATAATGTATGTTTCATTATTGTTTGACAGGAAAGAAAATGAAAGAGATAATACATTGAAATATAGAATGACTTTGAATGTATTAACTGCAGCTTTACTTCATGCTGGATAATGCAGACAATTTTATTTTGTGTATCAGACTTAATTATATAAAGTGTAAATCTGTATGTATATGTGACCTGGTCTACGGAAAGGGGGCTTAGGTGTCAAAAAATCAATTTTTTTTTCAATTTTTTTTTTCGCACGTTAGCTCCTTTTTCGTAGACCAGGTCATATATATTGAATATACATATTTTATTGTTTCAATTCAAAGCTTTCAAAAAGTTGAATTTTTTAAACACACATACATTTTGACAAAAAAGTAGTATTGTAAATAAAAAGCAAAATATTGAATTATTAGTCAATATTTATTTTGTCGCCTTCAAAGTAATCCCCATCAGAAAATTTATTAGTAAAACACTTATGTCAACGATTTTTCCAGTCCAATAAACACTTTTCATAACCAGTTTTTGGGATGGCCTTCAGCTCATTCAGCGAATTTCGATGTATCTCTTCGATCGACTGAAAACGGTTTCCACCGATTGGGAAACAAGAAAACAGCACACGGAGCCAAATCTGGTGAATAAGGTGGTTGATCGTTGGTATTCATTGCGTTTTTGGCTTTAAATTCGGTCACAATTGTGGCTCGATGCGATGGTACATTATCATCGTGTAAAAGCCATCAATCGTTCTTTCACAGCTCCGGACGTTTTCGACAGATTTTTTCGCATGATGGCCTCCTTACGATGAAATATAACTCTTTATTGACCGCCTGTTCCTCCAGAACAAATTCATGATTTACCAAACCCTGAATATCGAAAAATACAATGAGCATCACATTAATTTTTGAGCGACTTTGGCGTTGTTTTTTTTTGGTTTCGGCTCGTTTTTTTCCTCCATTTCGATGATTGTTGACTTGCTTCCACGTCCAAATTCAACTTTTAGCTAACACTTACCTGACGATTTTAAAACCCCACTTTTTGAATATTTTATCAGTTGAAGAGGTCAAAGGTCGTCTAGAACGAGACATGTCTTCAACGATATCTCGACGGCTTTGAAGGCTTTGTACCATTCGTTTTTTTTGACCATAAGCCTTTTCCTATATTCGCCACGATTCCGCACACGAAATTTGGTTAGAAATACAATATTTGAGACAAATTGTTTGTTCGATATTTTTATTCATTGTAAATGGTCCAGCGGTGGTACATCGCAAAATTTTGCAAGCTACGGCACAGGCCCACTTTGACTCATAACTGACCCTTTTGTTAGCTACATGGCATGTTGCGGCGTCTTGTTGAAACCAATGGTCGTCCACATCAATATATTCCAATTTACACACGAAAAAGTGGACCAATGATTCTCTCTGCCCACAGATCACACCAAACAGTAACGTTTTGAGAATGTAACGGCGTCTTAACAATGGTTTAGGGATTATCATTATTCGAAACGCGAAATTTCGTTAAATAACGTACTCATTCAACCTCATCGCTTAACTAATTATTTTTTTTAAATCGTTTTTTCTGGAAACAGAATTTTTAATTTTGCTTTCGTGATTACTAGGAGACGAATTATCAAATTTTTTCTGTATGTGCTGTAGATCTCCATACAATGACCTACCAGATTTTTATCTGAAAATCGAACTTTGCAGGTCAAAAACGACCAACTGAACTTTTTATACAAATATTAAAGTGATGACTAGAGAATTTTTTAGGATCAATGAGAGATTTTTTTTTTTTGGTTACATTCTTGGAAAAGACCGGAATCATTACTGCAGTGGATGATAATTTTCAGCGCCGTCGGAGATCACGTGTAATTCGAAAAGTATTTGAGTTTTATTCAAAAAACTCTCTTAAAATCTACAAAAAATGGATGATATATTTTTTGAATTCACAATAAATTCCTCTTTTGGAGTTGTCACACTAGGTATACACCTCAAAATCTAGAGCATATACCATAACTTTAGTTAAAAAAGTAGGTGAATAAAATAGTGCAAAGAAAATCTTATTGAGGAACAGTTTCCTAAGTGATAGATGAATGTTCTTGTGGACTAGAGTTACCTTTACTGAAGAGTTTTGGATCTTTGGCCACTTGAGTGTTATTTTAGCACTCGCTTATATTGATATGAGTCTTCTATAACACTATAATACCATTCTCATTAAATAGTTTCTTCTGTTCAAATTTGAAATAGTTGCTTTACTTTGTGGGCCGGTAGAATCATCGCTCCATATTTCTGCAAAAATAATGCCAGTGAGAACGTCCGCTATCGGGCCATGATAACCGACTGTTAGATGCCCGATTATTGAAGATTGTAATCTCGACGACATTTGTTTTTAACAAGATTATGCCACTTCGCACCAATCAATGGATTTATTGAGAGGACACTTCTATGAAGATAATTTCACGTTTTGAGCCGGTCAATTAGTCACCAAGATCGTGTGGTATCACACCGTTAGACTTTTTCCTGTGGTAAATAATATGTAAAGTCTATGTGGACAATCCCGCTTCGATTCAGACCTTGGAGAAAACGTCAAGCATGTTTTTCGCCACTTTCCAGTAAAATGTTCGAACGAGTCATCGAAAATTGAACTCAACTGATGGACCATCTGAGACGTAGCGGTGGCCAACATTTAGAAGAGATAATCTTCAAAAAATAAATGCCAAAAAATGCTCTTTCGAATGATAGTAAACATTCCACGTTAAATTTGAAGTTGCTGTGATTTTTTTTTTTTTTTTAAGTAGGGAACCTCGAAATGGATCACTCTTTAGATTTTCATGAAGGACAACCCTTTAGCGGAGTGAAACGCTGACCCATAATCCAACTGAAAGCCACCAAATTCGAATTACAATCCGGTAATCAATGAACGACAACTGCAATTACGATCGAACAGCCAACCGCTAACCGCTGACCAAAGGTACTTTCTCTCTTCTCTCTGCATTAATATTGACAAAATTGCTGCAGCTACACATACATTGCCATTTAAACATACATTTATATACAAAAGTGAAAGACTTATGGGCGCCAACCAGCTTAACATTGTAATATGAGTATGAGCTCTACTACACGTGTGCATGTGTGTGTTTGTGAAAATGTTGGAAACTGTATGCAGACAACGCGATGACAAAACCGCAAAAACATCACGAATGGCGACAAACTTCAGCATCAGTGGCTGCCGCGCGCTGCAAATTGCAACGCTGACCAACACACGCACACATACACGCGCTCAGGAAGCTGCTGGCACATGTGCCGTAGAATGCACACAAGCCATTCCATTGTTTAGAGAAAAATGCAAAAATAATAACAAAAAAATGTAGTTGCAAAACAAACACAGCAAAAAATGCCAAAAAGTTTAGTTGGAAAATAAAATATTTGAAAAAAGTCAAGTGGCAACGCTTGGAGTTCGACAGTGATAATGCAAAACTACGAAAAAAGCTGCCACGCTGCTGAGCTTCCGCTTGAAGTGCCCTCATTGAGGCGGCACACATACTCAGCTCTGCGCGTGTATCCTTCTAATTACATACATATGTACGTATGTTGTGTTTGTTGCTGGCAGTAGTTAGCCGGCTCTGGCTGTAACTAACTGCAACCAGCTGCTCACTCATACACACACATGTGCGTACTTAGTTTGCTGAAATAGTTTGCAACTTTTTGCACGACGACGACTGATAAAAACGACAAAGTTCACGCGCAATGCAGGCAAAGAAATAACAGCAACAGCAACAGCTACAGCGACAACAACAACAAATAAAACGTTGTATGGTAGCTGCGTAGCGCCTTGAAGGCAGTGGCACCGCTTACTTTGCACACTGTTGTCATTAGAGTTGTATTGTGGCGTTGCACTGTGGGACAAAAGCAAAAAATTTGTGCTCAAAAAATTTTTTTTTCAAAAAATGCGTGATTTTTATTTAAAATTTATAATTTATCATAATTTAACCGAAATTTAACTTCTAAAAATTTTTTCTTATACCAAAGAAGTATAACCTCGATTTTACTGCCCTCCTTCATAACTAATCGGTTTTAATTTATAGTTATTGGTACAAATCGATGTAAATGTTTGGCCACCAAGGGCTCGGTTGTTCAAGTTTATTGCATATTTTTATGAGACATCTTTTCTAACCTTGTGATCTTGTGTTCTGTCAAGATGTCCTAAGGCATTAGAAACTGAACCGCTCAGGTTTTGGTAAAAATTTCTGTAATAAAAGTATCAGCCTTTCCAGGAAAGTTTTCCAAAATTGTGATCAGATTGGCTTTATCCTGCGGTGTGTTGCTTAACTAGGTTATAATTATCGTACTCTTAAAGATCTTATTGAGGTAATGCCATGAGAAAAATGCTGGAACAACTCTTAGACTTCTCCTGGCTGTATCTAGATTTCGTCATAGATTCCTAGAAAATCGTAGTTCAGGCAACTAGATGAAGTATCAAAATTAGATAGTCAAATTTCCAAAATGCGTTGACGTCCAGTATGACTAATACATTAGCTAAAATTAAACTGAACCTTTCACTGCTATTAGTAAGGATCATAAGGTCTATGTATGGGTTGGTGGGCCAGTATATGTTCGGTTATGTTAATCTGGTAGGGCAATAAGCCAAACATATACCAGTTTTGGTCCTTTGCTATACCAGATGGAGTTCAGTTACTATATATATGAGGAGTACTCATCCTTTAGGATGCTTTTGTATCATACCCTGGGGACCCCAGTTGCTTACAGCATAGTGCCATCCTGCGGGCGTTTGTCACCAGCAGATAGTGACCAGTTAGTATTCCGATCATGTTCCTACAGTCTCTTCTATCGAGCGCCAATAGGAATTTTGTGTACTGCCGGTCTACCGTTTTAAACACGACTTTTTCTCTTTTACATCCAATAGTTCGTTTAATCGGATTTTGATTTTCCCTACCATGCTTCTGTCAAGATCATCGTATAGATAATGCATTGGCTTCCCAATGTTGATCATATTTTCGGATGTTATTCGTACACCATTCTAGGCAATCTCGTCCACTATTTCAGTGTTCTTTTGTGGCCCGGCACTCAGTAGAAGTGAAGTTGCTTCTGGCAACACATTCCACTGCTTCCCAAAACACTTCTGGCCGATATGCGATACGAGGTTACTGCTTGACTGTCTACGTAGATGTTGACTCCGGAATTACCTAAAGGTACTTTAGTCAGTGTTTATCCAGACGCCATTACCCATCAAGCTATGCCCGAAGGTTCTATATGTAAATTCTCCTGCACTCGGGGCCAGTATAACTCAACCTAATCCCATGCTACGCGAAATCACGGCAGCCAACAATCTTGGTTTTTCCTTTATGTGATTAAAATCATGGTTAGTCGATTACTAAAAGTTGTTGATAGTCTTCGAACCGATTTTTATTTTAACAAGATCCTTATTAATTCACACAGACTTTTATAGTTCTAATGACTACAATTTGAAATGATAGTATCCAACTTTCACGTGAAGTCTATCGTACTGAGCCCGAAAAAACTACCAGATTGAACAATAAGCTGGTGTTAGTAAACTTTTCCAGTCAACGAATTTTCATTGTGGTGGCAACACTTTGTTGGAAATTGTTACTAAACATTCAAAGAACTTGTTTTCAGACTGTGTAGTCATTTTTCGGATATGTTCACTTTGAATATTTATTCATTTGGCTAAAAAAGGTTTGTCATTCGCAATTTCAAAGAAGGATTTAAAACATTAAAATAAGTTTTTGCAATGAAATATGAGTTTTCTATACAGAGCGACCAGAGCTTAGCTGGTTGAACCAAAATATTTTTTTTTTGTAATAATTTCAGGCAAGTAAGGAAAGTTCTTAGAGCGTTATTCACTTGGGAATGGCCAGAAACGATTATTTTACATATCACTCAAGCAGCTCACGACTTCAGGCCTTAGACCAAGTATCCTCTGGGTAGCCGAAGAGCATCCGTTTGAAGGCGAGCTAAAGTAAGAATGCGAAACTTCGGTCCCCAGGGTTGTGCGGTGGGTTTGTGACCCGCCACTTATAAAATAGCTCCAATAAAAAGTAGGAAACTATCATCTACACACTGAGTAAAATTAATAACTTTCAACATTTCTAATATTCCCAGCCCACTGTAAGTTTGTAATATGGAAAAATTACTTACTGGCTGCAAGCAATTAGGAACATTATTTCAGGCGCTTCGTCATGCTTACAAACTTTAATGAGAAACTGCGCGCAAATATACAATATACAATCGTATATATATACATATATGTTGTTATATAATAGTGCAAGTGAATTTACATACACACATACGAGTATCTAACTTACAGCAAACAAATTAGCTACGCATATTTGGCGAGTTGCCAGCCATAAGAGTAAAAAATTCCAAATTTAATTATAACTGTATCAAAACTAGCTTAATAATCTGGTGAAAAGTTCTTGAATTTAATAATTTCGTGTCTACCACAGAGTTGCATGTAGAGGTAATGCTAATATCGAAAAGCTATTTGAAATTCAAATTTTTTATGAAAGAGCAATGAAAATTAAAAGTCAATGATGTGTGCAGAAATTTTTTAATGTCACACTCCTTATAAAAAGTGTCCGCCCCAATAGTAACTACCTTGTGGTTAGATAGTAGATAGTACAAGCACTGTAGGAAAGTTTTTAGCAACACAGTTGTCCAACCGTATGAAGCTCAACTTCGTTATTAGTTCATGTGGTTATTCTACTTTTCGGTTAAACAACTACCAGTTACCTATTCGATCTACTGGTTAGCGGGGGCACAATATTCTTCCTGTCTGCTTTACACAAAACTTCTCTTGTCACAGGTTTGACAGGTTTTATTGGTTAGTAATAAATACACTAAGTTCTAATTATACTAGACTACTACTTTACTAGACTACACTTTACTAGACGACTACCCAGAACATAACATAATTCAAGGTTACCACTAACCGCTTCAGATTTCTCAAATTTATTCAAATTCCGTGCTAGCACTTCATTCAACTTGCGTCACCTTTCCTACAGGTCTTTTATGCTATACATTGCATACAAATATTTCTAAGGAAGTAATTATCCTCCGCTTTCTGCACGTTCTAATGAAAATCCTTGAAAACTTTAAACATTTTCTCTCTTCACATTTATGCAGGTCATGCGGTGAGTGGCCAATGCGTCATTCCGTTGAAGCGCCGACTTAGTTGGAAACCATTTAATATAGTTACTTAATTTTAAAGAGATCAGGAAATTATTTTCCTCATTAAAACACACTGAAAAAAGTAGCAACGTTTCCTTAACTACTAAAGCTGAAACCTCTGTTGTACATACATGAGCTAATGAAAAATAAATTTTAAATGATTTAAACGCATTTTTCCTCGTCTTTCAACACGTCTTCATTGTGTTGGTGAGGATTGCCGCATGAAGGAATGCTAGTGTAGCTGTATCTCGCTTCAATTTCTCTGAAATTGTGTGTTATGTTTATACGAGTGTGGTTTGATAATGCAGCGATTTTTGGAATAAAAATTTTGTTAGGAAAAAGTATTTTTTTTAAGAATCTTTGAACACATTTCAATACGAAAAATATTTTTTAAGGAACTCTTAAAGCATTTCTTGCCAAATTTTTGTACCTCTACTAAATTAACTTCCAAATTATCAAATATTTGACCAAATGTGGCATTCCGAGATCTTGGGAATACTATACTATATATTCCAAGTGATTCTTTTTCGATTTCCTGCTACAAGTTTGATAAGATCTTGAGACAAATCAATTTAGAGATTACCTATTTTTGTGCCAGTCCTAATATTACAATAGAAGGAGAACTTGTTCCAAGAAGAAGTAATTGGTGTTCCCGATAAAGAAATGTCGAGTCTACTTAAGGGAAAAAGGAAAAGAAAATCGAGTTGAAAGAGATCATGCTCTAGAGGATATATATTTATAAGAGATCTAAAAACCAGCGGCGTGTCAATTTTGTAAAGTTAGGGATTGTGTCCACAGATCGAACTTTTCAAATGGAAACAGAATAGAACATGCCACGAAGATAAGATTCCTAACCTAGTTGTATTCCCTATAAGACTTCGACCTTTAAGCATCAACAATTAGTGTCAAATCTCTTAAGAGTTAAAGATTATTCTTACCAGTAAATAGTTTCGAGTAATTGTTGTAGTAATGGGTGATCCAAGTAAAGGTACTTTTTTCAATAGCCTTATTTTGACAAATCACGCGTGAGTCATGTCAAACTGTCATCTTATATTTATTTAGTATCGTTTCGCATTTAAAAAATTCTCTGACCTCTCAAACCAACCCCTTGCTGACAAGCATACCTCTTTCTTTGATTTGTTTGTGCGTGTGGGTAATTTATGCTCCGGCGCTTTCTTTAGCTTAAATTATTCTAATTACACTTGAATACATTTTCCAGCCGATTAGGCAAATCGCATAAGATCACGTCTCAAATTGGTTGCTCTGCACAGGCGAGCGAATGCTGAGTTCAAGGCAAGGCGAAGAGCAGTGTACCAAAGTCTGTGCTGCAAAGTCGCTTACATATTGTACGAGTTCAACAATTTCTTATAACGTGCAAATAACTGGCAGTTTTCTTGAATTTATTTATGTAAATTACACACATGGATAGTTTCATTAGACCGTTTATTCAGGGAGAATTGGACTGGATTGAATAATAAGCTAATGTTTGAAAATAGTTGCTGCTGAAACGAAAGGTAGTTTCTTATTACATATATTAAACTTTTTAAAATATTTTCGTACAATTTTGTTGTCGCTCCAAGAATTATAGCGACAATTTTGTTACACTCTAAGAACTAACAACCTGTTTGACTTGCAAAAACTTTGAAAACTTATAGGTGTCGTTGGAAAGGAAAAAGAGCTAGTTCTTAACTTTAGTTGACAATATATGAGTATGCAAAAGATATATTTTTCTTCTTTATTGGCGTAGATATCGCATTTCGCTATTTTGCACCAATTCGAAATACGAAGTGGCGTCCTTCTCCACCGGGTCTTTTCAATGGATTGGAGGTCTTTCTCTTCCTCTGCTTCCACCAGATTGTACTGAATCGAAAACTTTCAAAGCTAGAGTGTTCTCTTCCATACGGATAACATGGCCTAGCCAGAGCAGCCGCTCTCTCTTAGTTCGCTGAACGTTGTCAATGTCGTCGTATATTTCGTGCAACTCATCGTTCCATTGATTGCGGTATTCGCCGCAGAACCTTTCTCTCAAAAACTCGTTACGCCGACTCATCAGATGTTGTTATCGTCCACATCTCTGCTCCATACAGCAGTACGGAGATGATGAATTACTTGTAGAGTTTATTCTTTGCTCGTCAAGAGCGGACTTTACTTCCAATTACCTACTCAATTCGAAGTAGCATCGGTAGCAAAAGTTATTCTGTGTTGGATTTCAAGGCTGACATTGTTGGTGGTGTTAATGCTAGTTCCAAGATAGAGAAAATTATCTTCGACTTGGAAGTTTTGGCTGTTAACAGTGACTTGGGACCCAAGTTGAAAGTTAGATGACTGTTTGCTTGATGACAGGAGATATTGCGTCTTGCCCTTGTACCCTACCAGATCATTTTGCTTCGCTACCTTATCCATTCTGGAGAAAGCAGTACTAACGGCACGGTTGTTGAGGCCAATGATATCAAAATCATCGACGTATGGCTACAGCTGTACACTCTTATAGAAGACTGTACCTTCTCTATGCGATGAAGAGTTGGTAGGTCGATCTTCTTTTCGCGGGTCCTTCTCAAGACTTGGGGCATAGTGAATATCTGGTTATTGATTCTCCAGACCTGAAGCCACACTGATAAGATTCAATCAGTTTATATGCGAGGTTGAAAAGGCTTATTCCACCGCACTTGACGCAGTTTGTGCTGTCTCCCTTTTTGTCGATTAAGGAGAGCACACTTAAATCGTATATCCAATCGTCGGGCAATGCTGCCACTATAACTGGAGAGTGGACAGTTTTTTAAAGAAAGCAGACGGTTTTCCAGACCAGCGAAGGTCTTTTATGGCAGTTATACAACGAAAAATATTCTGTTCAAAGAACTCTCGCAAAATAAGGAACTCTATATCAAGGTCAGTTTCTGACTACCTCATTATTGTAGTGTTTTTCAAGCCAAAATTGCTGCCATTAAGTTAGCGGAAAAGCTCCGAAGTGCAGTTTTTCGGAAATGTGACTATCCATTTTGATAGTTATAAGTTGAGTAATCAATGGCGTCAAGTAACCTTGTGATAAGACTGGTGTGGGTGGCAACCCACTGCTGTTAAATAAAGACATCTTGTGCCCGCTATGAGTAGAATGGGAACGGGTCGACAATCCACTCTCCTCATTTTTTCGGCTACTGGAAAGCTGTTACCATCGGTTTATGCGCTTGTCTCTTAAGCCAAAGATTGCTAATAAGCGCTCCATTGAGCTCTTTGACCTCAGTAATAATAGCTACTCCCTAGTTGTGTGAGTTCCCACAGGTAATTTCTCTGTCGGCGTCGTGTTGTAAGGCTGAGAATCTTACCCGACGCCAGCTGCAGAAGCTGTATGGAAGAAAACGAGGTGAAATCAACTCAACCCTTCTTTCTTGAGTTTCGCGTTTGCGAGATTACGGCTGAAACACTTGGAAGTTTAGACTTTCAGAGTCCTTCCGAGCTGGTGGGAATAGAAATTAAATACCGAAGGAAATTTGTACTGGCCAAAAAGCGCTTTGTCGACTTATAAGTTCGGATACAGGAATTCAATACTAAATTATAGCGGAATCTAGAACGAGTGTAGACGTCTGCAAGTAATGAGCTTCATAGCTCATGCTAATTATTATAAGGGACTTAGCGACTTGTTGTTCTGTTCACTACTCACTGTCAGTTTAACGAACTGGAAAACTGCGCGGTTATAATCCCAGATTTCAAGTGTAACCAGGTCCTTTTCTATCTAGTCTTTCCAACGTAGTGGAGGTCTTTCTTTTCCTCTGCTTCTTTCAGCGTTCATTCGGACGACATGAACGGCGGGTCCCAAATTCAGACACACACAATGCTGGGGAAGGATATTTCGTTTTCTCACTTTAGCTCGTCTTAAAGCGGATGTCTTTTGGCTACCCAGAGGATACCTGATCTAAGACCGGAAGTCGTGAGCTGCTTGAGCCTTTGTAAAAGAATCATTTCTGGCTACTCCCAGGTGAATGGTGTTCAGAGAACCCTCTTCACTTGCTCTATCCTCCCGGGAACTCTACTTCTGACTAAATCAGAGTTGAATTAATATCACATTACTTTTATTAGTTCTTCAATTAATATTTATTGATATATTGAGTTATTGAAAACAAATTTAATGAGTTCGAAATGAAAAATCGCTGTCTCAATATTTTAAGTAGTAATTCTTAAATGAAACATCTTCAAATTGTATACAATGTTCTTCAACCTCTGCGTCCCACCGACAAATTTCCTAATGAACCGTAAGATGGCATTTGAATAGAGCGCAGTTATCTGCTAGCTCTTCAATGAGAGAAGAACATTATTCAATGCAAGAAGAACAATACATCATCTCAGTTTATTTGCTTAACATAAGTAAGTACCGTAAGTAAGTAAGTACCGTAAGTAGCTATGTACTCGTCAGCGACTCGAGTGCACCAATATTTTCGAATATATTTCGTGGTTGGCCTTACTGTTTGTACAGTTATCTATCTGTGTATACATGTGGCGCTTGCGTCAAGGTGGCATTGTTAGTCTGCTCCACAATATATCTTTAAGCCACCGCACGAGCGACCCCTCCCCCGCATCACCGCATGCCCGCATGTCGCAGCACGCAATGAATACGCTGGCAATGCTGGCGACGGGCGGTGCGCTTTGTTTGCCTGCAGCAGTAATCAGAACAACAACAGCAACAACAATGCTGGTAAGCTGGTAAGAGCAACAGCCATCCAGTGGCAGTAGCAACAAGTGACGCACTACCTCACCTAACGGTACAGTTGGTGACAACAATAAATGTCTGTCTACCTGCCAGGCCACTAACTACACGTATCTGGTTGGGCAACAGAGCTGCCATTCACAGTTCCCACACAGTCCATAGACCGCCTACCAGCACGCTCTCCGCAGCGCTCACGCTCCTCTGGCTTTTATGATGACTGCCTGCCGAGCATTATCATATTCTCTGGCCGTGTACCCACCAGCAGTGTGTTGTACGTATCATCTACCGTTACATTGTTGTTATTATATTTATGTTTTTATGTTGTTGCTGTTATTGTTGCATCCGACATTGTTTTGTCCATACACATTTGAGTGCTTTTGGCTTTTATTGCAAACGCAGCTGTTGACATTCTCTTTCTTCTACTCATCTATCAAGGACATGCCGAGTTACTGTCTTGCTGAGTTGTTGTTGCTGGAAAAAAATGTCCCTAAAATGGCATGACATTCTTCATTACCAGTTGCTCCTTCATCTAACTAAGAAATATACATGCACAAACATGTTTATTTGCTTGCTTCAAGAGCAAGAGCAACACATAAGTTGGCGAAGCGCACAGAAGATTGGTCTTCAGCAAAACAACGGCTCACCTGACCTTGCTGACAATTTGCTTGGCAGGAGTATTTGCTTCATTAAGTGCATCAAATTTAAGGCGAAATGATTTTCTGTTAGAATGTCACAATTTGTGGCGGTTGAGATTGAGTTCTGGTAGAGCAAGGTTCTCGCATATTTTGGTTTCTAAATTTTTCATTTGCCTGTAAACGAATTTATGTTTTTGGATTTGAAGAAATTTGTAATATATTTGTCAAAACAGAAACCCTTCATTCACGGTATATACTATGGTATTTGTCAAGACCGCCGAAAAGAAATACGCTTCGCAATTTCTTCGTATGTATTAGGTTGTCAAAAAAGTCTTGCGGTATTTTTATTGAATCAATTCGTGTGGCACCCATAAATCAAGCTTCTTAGTGACTCCAAGCTTCTTCAAATGGTTTATAACGGTTTGATGACTACTATACCGGTCTCTTTCGACCAATTCAGCGATTTTATTGCAATTTTCGACGACAGGCCTTCCGGAGCGTGGCGCATCTTCGACCACCTCTACACCAGAACGAAAACGCTGAAACCATCGTTGTGCGGTGGAAATGGAAACTGTATCGGGTCCATAAACTGCACAAATTTTATTGGCGGCTTGAGATGTATTTTTGCCTTTATCGTAGTAGTACTGTAAAACATGCGACGCTATAACTCACGAACGACTTAAAAAAAACGACAATCAAATCAATCAACATGTGTTAGCGCGTGAAATGAGCTTTCCAAAAAGGTATAGCATGACCCGATGCGACGAATAAAACTAGAAGTACGCGCTTTCAGCGCCAACTAGCGAAAATACCGCAAGATTTTTTTGACAACCTAATATTTTTTCGAAATTTCTTATCGGCGTTGAAGTAGCATCTATCAAAAAGATAACAGCCTTATCGAATAAATGATAGCAATATTAGTTTCTTAATTCTGGATCATATGCATAATTTTCCCAACTTTTGAATTGTTTAATGAGTCGCCAAATATTCTTTCGGACTTCATTAAGTTCGAAGATCAATAAAAAATCATTTTATGTGTTCTGGAATGGAATCTGTCATCTGTTTTTCATATCAACTCTGGGTGGAATCGTTCGACCTTAGAGCCTTTAGTGGAAGACATCATGAAGTTGGAATTTGAACTTAACACATTAGAAAAAGGAGCTTACTTTAAGCGTGGTTGCTGGCTACCAAAGCACTGCAGTGTTTTTCATGTGGAGATGGTTGCCTCTAAGTTAAGATTTTCGATTTTTTTTTCGTACACCTCTTGCTCGACTTAACTCCATAAAAATAGTCGGGAGTAGTGAGGTCAGGTAACCTTGGTGCCAGTGGAGGTGAAGTTTCTTGATATTAATTTTTCGTTCGGACAATAACCGGCCTGACTATCTGCGCAGCTGCTCCATCTTGCTGAAATCAAACGCTATTGAAAGGAGTATCCCTTCTTCGGCGCAGTTCTGGGTGCTCATTCCGCATTAGGGTGGTTAGATTCCGGACTTTTTTCGATTCGGGATTTCTAATAGTGCGGAAAAGTTGCCTTAGTACTTCCTGATTCCAATGCAACTTTTTGTTTTGAGAACAACTCCGGCCTTGAAATTTCGGAAATTCGCCTAAAATCGTGAAATTGTCTACGTAGCGCCTGAAATACACATCTCATGGCAAAATGTATAAAACAAAAGTTATTTGTCACGTCATTTGCTACCGAAATGGTATATGTGATCATGGCCGTAGGACCAAACGTTCCCGAGATACGAGCGAAAAGGCGGCGCACCACAGCGCAAGGTGAAAATCGGCTTGCAGCCACACTTCTTGACGTTGATTTCGCCGAGTGCTATCATTCACATTCATTCACCTACGCCAAAGGACACGTTCGGATAGGTCTCTACACAAATATTTTTTCATCGAGTTCCTTCACTGTTGTCGTTGATTTCGCCGAGTGCTATCACTTATATTCTCTCAACAGAACACAGAACTCAAAATGTCTGTATTTAAATTTAGACAGAAATGTTCTGTGTTTGGCATATATCCGTACAATCTCTCTGAGTCCCAGTTACCTACTTACCAGGATGTTCTTTTGTTTTATCAGTTTGAAAGATTTCGTATAGGGCGACTCCGAGGCGACAACTATGAACCTACGAGTAAAGAGGTTACAGAAATAGTTGCAAAAAAGGTTGAAAATACTTTCAAAAGGTCATCTATTCCGATAGTTTCACACACCAGAGTTGTACAAAAGCTCACCATATACCATAAGAACTTTCTGACTCTTAACCAAATGTTTTTAAGGAACCCAATAGGTTTGAGCTCTAAAAGAGACGACTTTGTCTCTTCTGCCGGAAAATTATTTGACATCGCTGCTTGTAAATGTATTTATTTTTCTTCTTGCACTTGCCCAAAGGAAAGGAAAGTTCCTATCAATGAACAACCATTTCTGTTGGACCAGAGAACCAGAAGAATTGGTCGCATTGGAAGTGTTGATCTACCTGAAACAAAATCCGCAAACGGAATCCGCATCTTTAGAAAAGGGTGGCCTTTGACAGTTACTGTTACATCGCTTTTTTCAAAGAAGTACGGCCCGGCAATAAACATTGATGAAACTGCGCACCACACAGTCATTCGTTCTGAGTGAAGTTCTGTTGCGTGGATTTGCTTGTTTACATGACCGTTTGGATCAAAATGGCCTTCTTTAACCATTGCAATAATTTTTTTGAAAGTTCTAGACAAACAAGCAAATCTAGAGAGCTTAACTGGCTTGTTTTTTGAACTTTGTAAGGAAACAGGCTTAAGCAAACATGAATTTTTCGTTGTAACGACCGTCTGCTAACTTCAAGTTGCGAGTCAAAACTTTGAGATTTGCCAGAATTAACATTGCAACAGCCACGATTGTTTCTTAAGCATGAACATACGGAAGTCGATGGTACAGTCCTCTTGCTATAGCTCCAGATTCCGCGCACAAAATCCCGTCTGAATTTCCTTTGAACGGAAATGACGGTGCTAGTGCATTATCAGCTTGAAGCATGCCGGTAACCATACATTCAGCAAATCAGGTGTAAAGCCGAAATAGATATTAATCGCCTCAACAACAATTTGTGACAGGTTGAAAGCGCTTTGCCAATTTATGAGAGTTTTCATGAGGGAGCTTTCCGTATATTTCAAGTTTGTATCCTCAAATCACGATGCTAAATTCGCTCTGATAACCAGCTTAATTGAGGCTCCCATCCACTCAGCTCTAGTTACGCTTTCATAGGTCGGACACTAACGATCCGTTTCCTATATTTGTTGTTGTACACGTAGATGAAAGTTCCTACCTCAAGTTAAACACCCACAGTCTATCGGGCTAAACCATCGTTACTGACATTAGACTTCGATAGAGGTGGAGTAGATACTATACCATAATTTACGTTCTTTATATTTTCAAGAAATTTAAGGCTTATTTAATATACTTTTTTGAAACTCATATATTCATGCTACTCATTTGAGACCATGTCGATCTAATTCTTGTCCGAGACTCTTTGCTAAATTTTTAAACCTTTTTAACCTTAAGGCCGAAATACTATATGTGTTAAAAGTTACACTAACATCTATGCAGCGGCCTTTGTTGCAATATGGTAGCCCTGAAGACTACTTAAATTTCTACAAACATTTTCATTCATTTGATTACAGTAATATCCCTTCCTCATTTCTCTTCCCCCCACCGCCTTCGCCAAGCATATTTAATTAATCACACTTTCTTATGCAACAGCGCTGCTATTTACCGTTATTCACTTTCAAATTACCTTGACATTCTGACATTCTCCAAAATTTATAGTAACAGCAGCAACAACAACAATAACAATGGTAACAAAAATCGCTTAGCAAATGACAAATATTCCGTTTTGAATTAAATCGCTTCTATTAGCGCACTAATGGCAAGCCAGCCAGCACTTACACAAAAAGCAACAACAACTGCAACTGTACAAAAAGTGCCACTACCAAGGGAATTGAAATGCTCGCAAGAAATACCTCAAATTTTTATTTGTCCCGTTACAAATCATTGCATTCGACACGTTTCGCTAGCCAATAACTTTAGTTGACGCTTTCCAGGCGCAAAAGCTCCGTACCAGTGTAACCGTGAGTTTGTGTGAGTGTGTGAGTGTGTGTGTGTGCGACAAATCGTGGCCGAATTGGCTGGCTGCATGACAATGACATCTCTGAGTGTTGTGGCGCCCACTTTGAGTGAGAAAATAAATCAGATTTTTTCCCAAATCACCAAAAATGGCAGACTCTTGCGGTCGCCACGGTGCTGACGGTCGTTGCTTGTATGTGGTACTTATAAATATACAAATATACGTATATATGTATGTATGTATTAGACCTCATAGGTATATTTTGTCTAAAATTTTTTATGTCACCGCTCGTTTTGTTGTATTTATTTAGAAAAAGTTCACTTTCCAAAGTTTAGCACTCAAATTATTTATTACTGTCTTTTCTCGTTTTATACACCCAGCATATGTTACAGTACAAGGGTAAAAAGTTGAAATCGTCCTAGTAGTCAAACGAAGCAGAGCTCCTTGCCCGTCTGTCCGTTTGAATTTTTTTGAGATAACCCGTGAAACAACTGAACACACATAGACAAAAAATTCACGTTGATAAATATTACAAGGAGTATAAAATTACAGAAATACACGTGACCAACTTCAAATACATTGTAATGGAAAAGCTACCGACTAAAAGAATTTTTATGTCCCAAAACGATGTCACTAATCTTTTTTGGAATAAGGTTCTCAATTTATAATGCTCCCGCAGGTCAATATATTTGCAAGAAAGCCAATAATTTTCAAACTTGAATTACTTTTTACAGTGTAACCCATAAATGTAGTCCATGAATGCTATTTTTACAGTTATGTTAATTTTTTTTGGTTACTAGTCTATTTCTCGAAGTCGAAATGGATACCTCTGGTGAATATTTTAATCATCTTCAAAAGAATAAGTAGGTTTAAGGAGCTTGCATTTATTTCTTTGTAGAATATGGTCGGACGAAAACATGTCCAATGATTGCAATTTAAGTGTGTCCTTACTAATCCACAAAGAGGAAGACCCCCAATTACTGTGAGATAAGTATCCTCAACATCGCGTATAAGATTCCATCGTGCGTACTGTGTAAAATATTAAAGCTAACCGTCAACAAATTTACTGCACTTTATCAGTGTGGCTTTGGGCCTGGAAAATGAACAACTGACCAGATATTCAACAATGCGCCAGATCTTGAAAAAGACCCGTGAAAAGAGGATAGTCACACACCACCTCTTCGCCGATCTCAAAGCTGCTTTTGACAGCACGAAAAGGAGGTGCCTCTATGCCGCGCTGCTTGAATTTGGTTTCCCCGCAAAACTAATACGGCTGTGTAAACTGACGTTGAGCAATACCAAAAGATCCGCCAGGATCGGAAAGGACGTCTCCGAGCCGTTCGATGACGAGGTTGCCTGACTTCTTCAATCATTCCGTCCTGCTATATGGTGCAGAGGCTTGGACAATGAAAACATCTGATGAGTCGGCGTTACGAGTATTCCAGAGAAAGGTTTTGCGGAAGATTTATGGTTCTTTGCACTAGCAACGGCGATTATCGCATTCGTTGGAACGAAGACCTGTACGGGATATATGGCGATCTGAAGGTAGTTCAACGAATTAGTGGCCGCTGTACGCTATGCTAGGTGATGTCATCCGAATGGATGAAAATACTCCAGCTCTGAGAGTTTCGACGCAGCACATGCCGGGAGAAGCAGTGCAAAAGGAATACCAGGTGGAGAAGGACCTAGCTACACTTCGAATCTCCAACTGGTGCCAAACAGCGAAAAGGCGAATTTACAACAGACTAGGCTATAATCGCGTAAGCTGTGTCTGTGCTAATAAAGATGGAGAGAAGTAGGTTAATGACACTTTCTATAAGATTGTTTAGTTTAGTTTAAAATGTCGATCCTTTGCGAAAGACCAAACCGTTTTGAGTAGAAAAGAACACATTAATCGATACTGCGCTTTGTCGGCTAATTTTCATTCTGTCTATCTCAGCAGATTCGCCGAAGATATGACAGCTGAGATGTTTATCCTCAGGCTTGCAATGCTCACCTTCCTCCGTGCAATTTTGACAATTTGCGTTCGATAAGATTGTAAGTGTAAGTCGTCGAAGAAGCAAAGGAAATTGTACTTGGAAACCATCGGATTTGCATTAGACTACCAACAGGGTTCTAAAAAACTGTTACCGTTTGACCGAGCAAACTTTTTCAGGTTTTAGCTTCATATCTTTCGGATTCAGAATAAAAACAAATTGTTTTGCAAGAAGAATTGGTGATAAATGTTCCCCTCTATTCATTGGATTTGATTGCCGATGCCTACACCTACTTGAGGAGTCAATTGAGGTCCTAAGACCTTTCTCTGCTCATTTGTTTGAACCCCTAACATCGAAATACTATAAAATATAGTTGCTGGACTAGTAGTCTAGAAATATTCGTTCTTTGTGAACTCAGATCTCCCTTACTCAGGTTTCTTTGCAGTGCTTCTTTGTCATGCATTCCCTTCTTTATTTGTCGTTTTTGTCAGCGCCAAGTCACCTTCGCTGTCGCGTTTTAATTTTTTAGTTTCTCAATAAATTCCACAGTTGGCGTATATTTTTCATTGTCAACTGCCACTTAAATCAAAATTCTCATTTTGGTTTTCTCGATTTGAATTTCCGCTTGAACTGCGGTCGAGGGCCAGTCACTGGCGGGTGGGTGGACGACAACACTACACACAAACTCATATAGACCCAAGCACTAGTTAAATGTTGCGTCTTTCAGTGGGTCTGCACCGCTCCCACCACCGGCACCTCATCACAACCATCGCCACCGTCATCATCATCATCATCAGCAGCAGCGTGAGCGTCAGCGGTGCGCCTTCATCACCATTCAGCCAGGCAACACTATTCAATGAGCAAACGCGATAGCGTCGCTGGCACTGGCAGTGGCTGTCAAGGTCGTCGTGTCGCAGCAAAGCTTCCGGCAGAGGTGAACAGGAACTGGAATATAAAGAGAACTGAGAAACACAAGCAAGCGGTGTGCAACGACAACGACAACAACACCCACACACATACACATATACATACATACAGACGTACAAATGATTGCGCTGAAAACATACAAATGGTTTGTAGTCGGTTTTTGTGCAGCAATAACAACAACAACCACCACTAACAGGTGATGGCGGAAGTGTACACTCAGTTGGCCCGTTGTTCGCTGTTGTTTTTATTTTTATTGCACTTTTTGTTATTCATTATTTTTACTTTTTAGTACATGTTGTATATAGGAAGCGCCTTGAGCGCAAAAAGCAATAAGTCAATAATGTGAAGCAACGGTGAACGGTGAATGGTGGTTACAACGAATGCAAGAAATAGCAGCCAAAATGGCAACAAGGAAGGCACACAGATATACTGTTGCATACATACATATATACAAGAGAATATATTTACGTGCACACATACATACATACATACGTACATACATACCTATACGTTTGCATACATATTTACATGTTCGTCGTTGGCGTTCACAATTAGGAAATTCATGCTCAAAACACACGCTTTGGTACATTTCGGCATGTGTATGTGTGTGTGTTAAGGGTTATTTGCATATTTTTGCTCGCATATAAATGCTTTTTGTCTACAAAAGCGCAAATGAATACACAATAACACATATAGACACGCATATATATGACTTTGTATTTGCGTTGCACACTCATTTTGCTCACATAACGGCATAATGCAATAAATGCTTCATACACACATACGTATATACGTACAGAAATCGACTAATATTTGCTAAAAATGTGGCTGCCTGTTGAAATTACCATTAATCTTTAATAGCAAAATTTTAAAATGCAGTTCTGTGCAGTTTACAGTTATTTATAAATAGTTTCGCTAAAAATAATATTTTTGCACATTTCGGCACTGAAGCCTATAGGCTTCACAAAAGCTCATTTAATATTCCTCACTGCCTAAATGTATGCAGCAATTTTTATTTACGTGGTGTGCTTAACGGGTTCCACGAATGAAGGGAGACATTTATAGAAATTCCTGGTAAAAATGTTCCAAGGCTTTCATTAAGGTACCTCACATACAATCACAGGGAGTAAAGTCAGCCGGATGTTCGAAAATTTTTATATTAAGTAAATGGGGATCAAGGGAAGTATTGGCCTGAGTCAATCCATTTTTGACACATACACATACATACCATTATATAAAGGATTATCCCTTAATTTTACTTATATATCTCACACATTGACGGATATTTTCAATCAAAAGTCAACTAAGTTGATCGATCGTAAGGTTGATCGGGTTCCGAGATATGTGTTTTCACCAACAAGTGACTCATCGGTCAATTTCCACACCGGCTCCCATAAAGCTTTCTCACACCTTTACCATTTTCGCCTTCACAATAGACCTAGAGCCTTATTCAATTTTCTATAATCTTGTTATAAGCATCGGCCTTAAAAGCTATTAGCGAGTTTTTTTTCAATTTCGCGTGACTTTTAGTGTGCCATTAGTTTAATTGTTGGACAATTTGAGTTGTCGGCCGATAATTGAAGAGAACTTTCAACATAATTTTAATTTTTGATCTGCTTTAACGTGATTTTTTCGGCTTCGGGTCACCACTCTGACCATCTGTTTCCGGATCGTAAGCACTGATCCAAGGCTCATCGCCCGTAACAATACGTTGCATGACATTCCGGTGGTCAAAAAGCATTGCCTCGCAGATGTTAACACGACACTATTTTCCAAAAAAAATTTGTGATTTTGGATCCAATCGTGCTTTTACTTTTCTTAGGCCCAATGATCATTCAAATTAGTTTTCACTTACTGCCAGTAAAATCTCTGATTGTTAATCGTCGATTCTCAAGCACCAATTCATTTACTTTATTGATGTAGTGATAATCAGTTGATGTTGATGGCCATGCTGGACGTGGTTCATCGTCAACGCGTTCTCGTCCTTCTTTGAATAATTTTTATCAATTAGAAACACTTGCTCGCGACAAATAATTATCACACAAAATTTAATGGAATTTTTATGTGACAGTTGTGACTGAAAAATATGTGGCAATTATTCTGATTTGAAGACCGGATTCCATAATTTTTTCGGCGCCTTAAATTATACTACCACCAGCTAGCCAAAAATGTTGCCTACATTTTGGCGTGTAATAAACAAGTAGCGAAATAATAAGCCTAAGCAAAAAATCATATCTTTACAAATCGAAATATGAACAAATAGCCTTTTTCGATATGAATAAATCTTTATTTATGTGTTTTTGAAATGGTGGTCTCTTTATTGAATTCTGTGAAGAGTAATCACTACAAATATTTAGAAAATATGTTGGCTTAGAAAGCATACTGCTTGTTGTGAGTGACATCCTTAATGACCAAGAGAGAAAATTTTTCAGTGCCGCGATCTGTCTGGAGCTTCCTCAGTTTACACTAAGAGTTAACTCAATCATCCTCTTTTTATTTCTAATTTAAGGGGGTATTCTAGTCTAGAAGCATGAATTTCAGGTAATTTTTAAAGTGTCGTAAAAAAACAGGCAATTAATATTTTTACTGTCCATTTTTTTATTAGTTATTTATTAATTTTTGAAGAGTACAGAAAAAAATTAAAAACTAAAAAAAGTAAAAAATTTCAAAAATTATGAGCTGACGAAGTGGGGGGTCTCTAAAAATTTCCACCTGACCATGCCCATGATTTCAACCCTACTAGTTATCTGAAACCAAAAAAAAAAAAAGATTATTAATCTAGAATAATGTCGAAATGGTCGGAACTATGGAACTGGGAAACATTTTTTTTTTCACAAAGTGGCGACTGTCTGAAAAAAATTTTTTTTGATCACTTTTTCTGAATATTTCAAATTTTTTAAAAATAATAAAAATAAAAATTTGGGATGGGGCTAGTTCCAACCATAGACAAGTCTATAAAGAAGACTCTATAAAAATTTCAAGTAAATCGGTCCAGTAGAACCTGAGAAATCGTGGGCATCGTTCCGAAAAAGTCAGTTTTGAGAAAAACGCGTTTAAAGTTTCGTGTTCCGGCCGAACCAGTTTGGATGCCGGGTCAGAAAAATGCCTTTATCTCCGAAAATAATTCGAATTTTGAAAAATCCTCTTGTACACATATTCTTGAATAGTTAAACTTTAAAAATATAAAAAAAAATCGATTTTTTTAAATTTCTGGATTAGAATACCCCTTAAATTTATTGCTAATTTTTTTTTCGATTTTAAGGTCGAATATATTAAAGCTATCTTTCTTAAATTGGGCATGAATTGGTGAGATTGTGTGTTTAAAACCCTGAATACCTTAAATAAGTGGGCACGTTCATGAAGAAAGAGCTGAAGAACAATTGAATTATTTTCATTGAATAACATTCCGCCGACCTTGTAGTTTTATCTTAATATTTGTGGTAAAGTTTTTTGCATGTACGTCTACATTATGCAACAATAGCTTGCAATCGATCGATATTTATTAAGTGGCTTGACACAGTTTCACCGAAAACCTCATTAATCCATGATTGGCTTCACTTCGAATGCAAGCAAATAAATCTAAACAAACATACTTAAGCGGATTCGAATGCGCAAAGCATCAACAGAGATTTTAAGCACTTTGAATTACAAATGTGGTAAGCAACAAATTTGGGACATAATTGAGTTTTGCATTTAGCAATGCGCATTCAACTAATTATAAACGGATATATGTTGATACGGAAATGCTTTTGTTGGTAAATCAGCACAATCACGAATGACTGGACTTAATTGATGCGTTATGAGGAATATTGGATTGAATTTGCTTGAAAGTGAAAACAAAAGAATCAACTTTGTTCAAAAAGTAATAATATTATTTAAGAAATTATTTTGCTCAATAATTCAAAAGAATTTTGAAAATTAATATTTGAAAATGGTGACAATAGGAAATTGACTTGATCAGTTGCTTGACTGAGCTTCTTCATATAACAAACGCGTAGTAAGGAAGATGTTTAAAGCTTAGAAGCTCAATTCGGATATGAGACGATGGGTCTAAGAAAGCCTAGCATACGTTGTCCACCATTTTAACTGATAGATAGCATCTAAATCTGCTTTGAAGTTTTATTTATTCTTCGATTTGCTTGAAATTTTGAAATACAGTGTGACAAAAAAGTACCTGGAAGTTATAAATAAAGTGCAAAAGATTTAATTATTCAGCAATGTTTATTTTGTTGCCTTTAAAGTAATCATCACCAAATGTAAATACTTACGCCAACGATTTTTTCAATCCTCGAAAAACTTTTCATATACACTTTTTGGGATAACCTTCAGCTTCTTCAGCGAAATTTGTTTTATTTCTTCGATCGACTAAAAACCGGTTCCACGGAGCGGCGATTTCAGTTTGGGAAACGCATACACTAAATATTCCCCAAAATTACCCAAATTGATTATGAAAAATATTTACTAGCAAGATGACGCAAACTGTTGCTGAAACATAACTTTAGTATTGTTGAAAGAAACATTGAATAATTAGGAAATTTCCTAAAATAAGCCAAAAACTGACAAATTGTGATTTTACTTCTTTGAAAATATACTTGCTATTTGTATTACGGGTCATATTTAATGGTTAAAACATACGCTGAAAATAACATATTTTCGATAGGTGGCGCTAAGTTTAAACATTTATTTTCTATTATGAGATTATTATTATAAATCCTAATAATTATTAGCTAACAATATCATATATTCACAATCTGATACCGTATTTTAAATAAGTTTCCAAATTTTAGAGTTAAATTTTAGGATATTCATAAAGTTATGGTTCAATATGGCCAAGTAACCTATATATCGGTTACCCACTCATCCAGATGGAGGGCATTTTATCCAAGTTAAAAAGAATCATAGCGGAAAATATCATCATACTATCATTTCATTCTTGAATGTATAACTTTTGATAACTCTATACTGCCACAACCTAACTGTCGCTTTGCCTTTACAAACAACAGACAAAATCAAAGAGAAACCGAACAGCAAACGCTTAAAATATTTCCAATAAACTAGCATTCGCTTGCATTAAACTCAACTGCAATATATTTTTAGTGCCCTCAACTTTTAAACAAGAGAGCAAAATACGCACATAGTTTGCAGCGAAATGGCGAATCGAACATGCATATCCATGTGAGCAAGCAAGCTGGCAGCAGTGGAATTCCACTTGTAATCAACAATCAGGCGAAATCAACAAAATCCCCTGAGCATATTTTGTTGACGCGTATTACATTTGATTGCAATGTACATTCGGGTGATTCAAAAAAAAAATTTTTTTTTTGTTTGGTACTCGGAAAAATAGGTTCCTAGACACCACTAAGAAAGCCTCTCCAAGCATGAATTCTTAATTGTAACGGGAAGGTTCTCCTACATACAGTTTTCTATTTTTTCTTATTATCGGATAAAAAATTTATATTTCGCTTCCAACAACTTGAAAAAATATCTTGTTTCTTAGATTTGGTAGGAAATTTAATGCTCTACAAAAAAGATCTCCGCGATTTTTTCGTAAGCCCAACCGTTTAAAAGATATTAACGGTTGAAGTTTGATTATTTTTGGAAAAATTTGTTATTTCTTATGACTTTTGTAACTCAATGAAAAAAATCATTATGAATGATGAAACTCATAGGTTTTTGGAGAGGCTTTCTTAGAGGTGTCTAGAAAACTATTTTTCAGAGTATCAAACGAAAAAGAAAAAAAAATTTTTTTTGAATCACCCTAATGTACATATGTACATATGGGAGATTTATGTATATAGGTATATTATATTATACAACAAAATTGAATTTTTTACCCTGAACAGGATATTTAAGTTTGACAAGAAGTGTGTAACACGCGGAAAGAAAAGTCTCAGACCGTATAGTTTAGGTTAGGCCAGTCTGGTAGACCAATGAACCACGCATAGACCAGTTTTGGTCCTTTGCGATACCAGATGGAGTTCACTTACTAAATCCATGAGGAGTAGTCATCCTTTAGAAAAGGTTTCAGCTTCATTTCATCAAAAAAAAAACTAAACCCGGGGAAGTTGAAAAAAAGTTACAATATTGTATAAAAGGGGAAGAAAAACACGCAAGTCAGCAATGAAATATTTGAAGTTTACGTAGACCATACTGTATCAGTTCGTGTAGCACAACAAACGTTCGCTCGCTTCCGTTCTGGAATTTTTGTGAAAGATGCACCTCGCTCTGTCGACCTATCGTTAAAAATGTTGATGAAATTATGGAAAAAATTGACCATAATATCACTAAGGAACTTGACATTCATTATCAAACGGTTTTGAATCATTTAAAAAAAGCTTGCTACAAAAGAAAGCTCAATGTTTGCGTACCACATGAATTGCCTGTGAAAAATTTAATAGACAGAATTAACATCTGCGATTCTTTGCTGAAATGAAATGAAATCGAACCATTTCTGAAACGAATGGTAACAGGAGACGATAAGTGGATTAAATACGACAATAATGTGCGCAAAAAAATTCGTGGTTTAAGCGTGGGGGAGTTCAACAAATTGTCGCAAAGCCAGGATTGACGTATCGAAAGGTTATGATGAGTATTTGGTGAAATTGGAAAGGAATCATCCACTATGGGCTGCTCCAGCCTGGTCGAACGATTGATTCTACATATTATTTTCAATAACTGATGAGATTGAAGTAAGATTGAATCGAAAAAAACGGGCAGAACTGATCAACAGAAAGGGCTTCGTCTTCCATTAGGACAACGCCAGACCATACACATCTTTGATGACTCGGCAAAAACTGGGAGAGCTTGGCTGGAAACTTTTGATGCTACCACCATATAGCCCTGACCTTGCACTATTAGACTATCATTTTTTTCGGTCAATGCAGAACTCCTTTAATGGAGTAAAGTTGGGTTCAATAGAAGTCTGTGAAAATTAATTGTCGCAGTTTTTTGACGAGTAACCAGAAAAGTTTTACACTAATGGAATAATGTCTCTAGCGGAAACATGGCAAAAAGTGGTCGACCAAGATGGTACATATTTGGTTCCTTTAAGTTCATTAAGAATATAATAAAATAAGTTGAAATTTGGTTAGCAATGCGAAAAGACTTTTTCGACTACCCCTTATATGAGCTAGTTTGATGAGCTGAGCGCGTCCGTTTTTAAAAGATCGTTATGTTGTTTTGCACACGCTCTTTCCCACTTAGAAAGCTACTTTTTTGTCAGAATTGCCGGTATCGGATCACTATTGCATATCGCTGTCATACAAACTGAACGAAAGGAACAAAGTGCTTGTAAGGAAAGCTTCTATATTTGACGAGATATCCTCACGAAATTTGACACGAGTTATTGTCTAAAGTATTTATGCAATTTCCGAAGAAATTTTTCAGATTGTAATACTATTGCCTATAGCTACCCTACGAACGTAACGATCGTAATCAAGTCTTTGTACGGAAAACTTTTTTATTTGACAAGATATCTCCATGAAATTTGGTGCATATTATTTCGCGAAGCAACTTCTACTATCTCCTAAAAAATTGTTCAGATCGGATCACTATAGCCGTTAGCTGCCATATAAACTGGCAGTTTAAAATCAATAAAAAAAAATATTTTATACCCTTTTCAGCTATAATGTAATGTAATTGTGAAGGGTATTATAGCTTCGGTTTATAGGAAGTTAAGTTAGTTTTCTTTTATAAATAAACAAATATATGTGTTATATGGGTGTGTTGCCTGCCTTAGTATTTGTTTGCTCATTTATTCATTCGTCCACTTGTATTAGCTGGTCCCACTGGCATTGTTATTGTTGCGCTGGCAGTCAATTAATTGTTTTGTTTGTTTGGTATTTGCTTATTAAATAGTCCACCGCATAATGCATTTACACAACGTACATACGTGTTGGTGTGTGTGTGTGCGGCACTGAGCGGAAATTACAATTAAAATTTACCACTTTTGTTAATGGTCAATCGAGCGAGTGCTTGATAATATGCATAAATAATTCATTTAGATAATTGCCTAAATACATTATAAACTTCAGAAACCGTTAAATCATAGTTTTATCATATCATAATCATGTATATATATATATATATGTGCAAAATAATAGCAGCGTGCATGCAAATTTTTGAAGTGAAAATTTTCCAAAACGAATTTTTGCCTTCACCGCCAGCTTAAACTTGCATACTTCGCTATAAAACAAAAATTTATTTTATATAAGTATATGTTTATATAAGTACATTCGCTTCTGGGTAAATTTGTATTTTTCCCACAAGCATTTTAGTTGTTGTTTACATATTTAGTGGTGAATTGCAAGTGATTACATTAGTCCCACACTCGTGCAAGTGATTTATTTGCAATTGCAATCGGGCATTTGCATGCGGTTTCTCGTGCCAGTGTTTGTGTGTAGGTGTGTGTGTATGTGGTGAGTGCGTCGGGCGTGAATTCAGCTTGACAATTTACCAAAAATCTCTTTGACTTATTTTACAACAAATGTGGTTTTGTTGTGGTTTTGTTACTACAATTTCCATGCGATTTCAATTTGCAGTTAATCAACACTAATAAATTAAGAAATATGTATTTGTATTTTGTTTTTTTGGATATACTTTGTAGAGGAAATTACCGAATTTGGTGGTCTAGTCCAAAACTAGTTTAGTTTAGGCAATAACTATACCAATTTATGGTTATGGCGGGAGAGAGTAAGATTCGTCTTGGACAATGGAATTCGGTGCCGATGACATTGTGATAATGGCCCGAGGTTAATTTGAAAATACTCTCTGCGACAGTGTATAAAGGGGCTTAAGCCTAGCAAATGAATGGTACAATACAGTAGGATTAAATAGAAACCAGACAAAAACAACCGTCATCCCTTTACAAAGCAAATATCTCTTCTGGGCTTGAGGCTCCTAACACTTGGTGGCAGGGAGTTGGAAGTGTGTAAATAAGTCAAATTTCTTTGCCTTGCATTAGACTCAACCTTATGGTGGAATAGCCTTTTGGAAATAACACCATTCAGAGTCATCAAAGCACTCATGATATACAACCGCCTAGCCGGTAGATCCCGGGGCTGCAAGCCAGGTATCATCAGGTGGCTGTATACCATGATCGTAGGGCCTATTATCACTTATGGAGTGATTGCTTGGCTATCGAAGGCAACGCAGTCTTCAGTCGGCCTTCAACTATCGAAGCCTCAAAGCTTCGCCAGTGTCTGCTCTTTAGGGGCACAACGCACTTGCCCATCCGCAGCACTTGAAGTCATACTGGAGCTCACACCGCTGCATCTAGCGATCAAGCAGGCAACGAAACATACCAAGCTACTTATGACAACAGATAGTTTTGGCAAAAGAAAGATAATGCCGTCTAAACGAATAAAGGCCTTAAGGGAAGACACAACACTGACACTTCTTCCAAAAGACGGCGTTACGAAGAGGGTTACCTTCAAGTTTAAAGTTACTCCCAGCAGCACGCTCGACACTCCTCGGTACACTGATGGCTCAAAAATACCGAAAGGCATTGGATTTATCCATACCAATGGGATGTATTCCGAGCATCTTTCAAGCAGATAGTCTCTTGCATAAACTGCCGGTTTTGCGAAAGGCAACTCCGGAAGAACTGATAGCACTTTGTAGATGCAGGGTCAAGGCTCATGGATTCATCCACGAGAACAGGGATCATATCAACTCTTAAGCTTAATATATGCTGGTTGAGTAACAGTTTAAAGTATTTTGAGGGTGTCCTTCAACCAAAGCTTTCGGATTATTATGTATTGAAACTCAAGCATCGCCAAAAATCGAACGAAAATCAATCTGAAAAATATGTACAATATGTTGAGCAAACCAGGAATTTTTAGTGACCTTATAATAGCATACTTAATTCTCTGAATTGTTTCAAAAGATGACGTGCTGAAGCCTCTGACAACGATTACTTATATTGCCTTTGATGGACAGAACTCGGTAACTCTAAGCCGCCTTGAATTTCATTTTATAGTAATTAAAGTCATCGATGAAGACAACAATTTCATAGACTTACTGTAATCACAATAAATTGATACTGCTTAAATGTATATATACACAAATATAGCTCTACTTCGGTTATATACCAAAACTATGCACATCTACACACACACTCACATACCCAAGTAACTAACCATAAATTTCAATATTTCCACTACATTCTCCGAGACAAAAGAAATACTCATTGAAATGTTGCTGTCGACAAAATGTTTTGTTTTGTTGTTATTCTTACTGGAAATGTTAACGTCAGCGTTTGCGTCAGCGCCTGCGTCAACGTCAACGTGAACGTCGGCTTTAGCGTGACTACATAGACGCAATGTCTGCTTCAAGGTGTAATGGTGTTGCTAAAGTCAAAATCGATTGGTTTAGTGTCAGCTTTGTGTATAAATCGATTGCGGTGAAGAAACATTTACCCTGACATTACAAGTGTACAGGCATACTTACATACATTCAATGGGTACAACCACACACACACAGTTTTACATATAAAAATTTGTATTTGCATTTGTTGTGGGTGGCAAGTACGCGTAGATATCGTGGAAATGTGGATGAGTATATCGGAATGTAGAGACTTATATTATATTTTTTCTGGTGGTGTAAGAGCACAGGGTGTTTCAAAGTAGTAAAAATTAATTCTATAAAGTCAGTGCTGTCGTACTAACTGATTAGAATTGAATAGAGCAGAGGTGGACTGAGTTAGCGCTGTTCTTTGTTAATATCTAGAGATACGTATATCAGCCGGGTCTGTCAGTCAACTTCAAGCCTTTTTATTTTTTGTCATCACTCTTGTCTCTATATCGATCAGAATAGATTTGTCTTTTGGAAAAATTTTTTTCTAATAAATGGAGTCTTCCGTTTAAGGTGGCTTTACGTTAGTTTATTCCGATATATAGAAAAATGAGGAATTTGTCGCATTTTGATAAGTGGGGAAAATGCGGAATGGGAAACCTTTGAATAGTCTGAACTACTTTTAAGTTTATAAGCCACTTCAAGACTTTCAGGGAGGGTTCTAATGAAGGACTCTCTCATTGAGATGGCATAGTAGCTTTTAGTTTCTACAAATTATCAAAATTTGTCGACCGATGTGTCTATTTAAGATTGGTACCCGAAAATAATTTCTTCTGCCTATCCGTTTGGCTTCAAAAAGAAAGGATTAACCAAGTAAAATTGTTAGAACTCGTTCAAAGCTACACCTATCTAACATATAAGCAGGCCTTTCATGGCTCGAAGTGGGTACTGATAATGACAAGAAAGGCAAACATAGGTTAGGTTAAGTCAGGTTAGGCTAATCTGGTAGGCCAATAACCCAGGAATAGACCAGTTTTGGTCCTTTACGATACCAGACGGAGTTCAGTTGCTAAGTTCAAGAGGAGTAGTCATGCTTGTGCGTATTTTAACAGACTCTGCGGCCTCACTATCGATATCTCCTCCAGTGCATCACATCATGCTAACCCCAGATGCTTACATCGTAGTTTTGCCCGTACGGAACAATTGCACAAGAAATATTCTATTATTTTCTTGGAGCCTTGTTCTAAACAATTCCTACAGTCTTCTCGATCTGTCAGTCCCGTCCTATGGGCGTGTGTCACCACCAGACAATGACCAGTTAGTATTCCCACCAAGTTCCTCCTATCGAGTAAAAATTGCTATCTACGCTCGAAATATTTTAAAAATAAATAATATCGTTGATATTATAAGGTTTTCCTTGTCATTAAATTGCAATGTATTCATACCCACAGACTTGCACCTTTTAAAACCTCAAGGCTTGAGCTATATGTCTTTACGAATATTTAACCCTCTATATGGTATATCAAATATATGTATATCAGACACATAGTACAGCCTGCAACTTCATTTGATGTCTGCCATCGGCAATCATACACACACATATACAGTTGTCACTGCCAACCTTTGTTATGTAGAATTGTGTGGAAGCCTGCGGCGGAATGTGAATCGGTAGGCGATATCAATTTTGTTATTGTGTTGTGCTTTGCTTTTCTAGGAATTCAGCTTTGTCATGTTTAACGGGTACAACTACCACGTGATATGTACGAGTATGTGTTTAGTTTCGGCGTAAAATTTATGCACTCAGAGTCACTCGTACAGGTCGACTTCCTTAAATCCCGCCAAGCGGAAGAATTTGCTGGCTCAATGCGTGTAGGTGAACGGATGAAGACTTATTTGCTTTGATGTGATTTGGTGACATTGAAGAGGATATTTTAAGATGGGAAGAATTTTGGGTATTATTTAAGGTAATTATGAAATATGCTTTCAAAAATACCTATTACTTGGCTAAGAGGTGGACGATGTAAAGAAGATAGCAGTTAAGTATTTGTAGTATAAAGTGCTGGAGTTGTGTAGAGTATACGTAATATAAATAGTAATATCTTATTTGAGAAAACAAAGCTGAAAGCTTTCTAAAATGACAGCCATGGTAATACTAAGATTTCTCACCAACCCTGCGCGCGTCGAAGGATTTGGAGAATTATTATTTTTTTATGTTGGTAGTACTGTCAGTCACATTTATGTCAAATTTCATGTCAAAATATTCATTAGTGTTTGAGATACGTGTCGTTTTGTGAGCTGCTAAAAATGAGTTTTTAGTTTTTTTGCGATGTCGAAATTTGTTGAGCAAAGAACTTGCATTAAATTTTGTTTATGGAATCAATTTTCTGCTGCGGATACGTTGAGGATGGTGCAGAAAGCCTTTGGTGATGAGGCTATGTCTAAAAAAATGTTTACAAGTGGTATAGTGAGTTCCAAGCCGGCCGTGAACGTGTCGAAGACGAAGAGCGTCCAGGGCGACCATTAACCTCAACCGACGAAGCTCACGTTCAACAAATCAAAGATTTGGTGTTGAAAAACCGTCGATTAACAATTAGGGACCTTGCTGATGAAGTTGGCATATCGAAAGGCTCAGCCAATACCATTTTGAAGGATGTTTTGGGCCTCAAGCGCGTCAAATCTCGACTGGTACCGAAAACATTGAATTTTTTGGAAAAAAGGCGTCGTGTTGAAGTGTGTGAAACGATGATTTCCGACTACCAGGGTGTCATGAAATGCATTATAACTGGCGATGAGACTTGGATCTATGCTTACGACCTCGAAACAACCGATCAGTCGAGCGAATATCGTGCCAAAAGAGAGCCGAGACCAAAAAGATCGCGTCAAAGTCGCTCAAAAATCAAGGTCATGTTGACTTTTTTCTTCGATTATCGTGGTATTGAGCATTATGAATTCCTTCCAACCGGTCCAACAGTCAACAAGGAATATTATTTGAACGTTATAAGTCGTCTGCGTAACGCTATCCACCTAAAAGGGCCGGAATTGTGGAAAGACAATTATTGGTTTTTACACCACGATAGTGCACCATCCCATACTGCCCTCGTAATTCGTGATCATTCCGCCAAAAACTCAACCCATATCGTTCCGCAATCACCGTATTCACCTGATCTGGCGCCGTGCGACTTCTGGCTGTTCACCAAGCTCAAAAGACCGTTTTTATACGATAGAGGAGATTCAAGCCGCAGCGAAGACGGAACTGAAGGCCATCCCGGAAAGTGACTACAACCCGTGTTTCGAAGATTGGAAAATCCGTCGGCATAAGTGGATTGCATCGGGAGGGGATGAAATTGATTTGGAAGAATAAATAAAGAATTTTCAAAATAAATACAATGTCACCTTATTATTTTTGGTAGAACTAAAGTGCTGCGTTTTCAGAGAACCTAAATTATGAAAGAAATAATAATACAAAACGTGAACCGCATGTTGTTGTTAAAAGCTTATACAGAGTTTCGAAAAACTGAAGGTTGTTTCTAAGCCATAAGAGGGTCCCACTTGAAAAAATATTTACATGTTCTTGAGGCAACTGAAATTTCTGTTGAAATATTATTTATAGTATATCGACAATAGCGCCCTCTATTTTTACTTGTAAAAAATATGCATAATGTCATAACAATATTGCCATATTTAATTTTATTATTAATCGAGCTTTAAAAATGTTTCAACAAAAATTTTTTTTGTGTATTAAGCAAAGTTCCCATATAGTAATAATTAAAATTATCATTATAAGCGAATATAAATTTCAAACATCTCTTCGTATTTCTCATAAATATTAGCTTAAAATATTATTATTAAAAATATACTTCGCTTTTCAATTATGAAGCGCCGAATAAAATTTGAAATTATTTTTTCAATTAAGTTTCTTTTTCTAATAAGTGGCAATCTTGCTCAAAAGTACTTTCACGTGTTAGCTTTCTTAAACATGTTGCGTTAATTAATGCAGCATTATACTATTGCTTGACTTTGAATTCGTAAATAGTGGGACAATTTGTACGCAGTTAGGTACAATTTTAAGCAGGTGGTAACCTTCACCTTTTTTCGTAAAATATTTTCAGTTTTAAGCCTTATAATTCTTTCAAGTTTCAATCGCTTATTTGAAATTTGTTTTATTGATGTTTTATATTTTCAAATAGGTGACAACTCTGTTTAAAACTTTTTCAGCTTTTACTCTTTCTAAATTTATTTCAGCATTGCTTTCTTTCATACAAATTACTCAGTATATTTTGTAATTGGGTAAAATTTTTAAATAGGTGGTAACCTTCACCTTTTATTTTTTAATATTTTCAGTATTAAGCCTTCTAGTTCTGCTTCAGTTTCATCCGCTTATTTGAAATTTCAATTTTTTCATATTTTTATTTTCAAATAGGTGGCAACTCTACTTAAAATTTTTTCAGTTATTGGTCTTGCTAATTTTATTTCGATGTCGGCATAGAGGTGTTGCTTTATTTTACTGAATTTTTTACTTACCGTTTTTAAATAACTGGCAACACTTCTAAAAAGAATGTCAATATTTTTAAAAACCCTTTAGTTTAATAACTAATTTGTACAATTTTATGTATTTCTACAGTTTAGTTGAGTGAGAAGTGAAACATATGGTAACCTTGCTTAAAAATATTTTGCAATATTTTAATATTTTTGACCATAAACTTGTTCTTAATCTCGTTTTCTTCCATGCCAATAACTCAGTGTTTGTTTATCCTATCAAAATTATTACCTTAATTTTATAAACAGATGGTAATCTGTCGCTTTTGTTAATAATTTAGGTAGCCGCACAAATACACATCCACATATATATGTATATGAGGAACATAATCTCTAAAATCCCTATTTTTATTGTTGTAGTACTCATTTGTTATATTCTTAAAAATAGTGTTGCTTGACCTTATTTACTTCCAAGCATTTAATCCATTTTCGCACTTTTGCTGCTTGATGGCTGCCAACAAAAAATTTTAACTATAACTCTTAACCTTAAGGACAGGACGGTAAACAAAAAATACCGTTATAAACTAAGCATTTAAGCTTAAAATTATTTTGAGCTCTAAACCACGCTGAAAACTAATAATTCAGATGCAGATGGAATGTCAAAAGTGGCAGATATGTAGTGGACATACATATTCAGATACGCTTACTACTAAGTAGAAAAAATTGCTAGAACCTCTGGGGCAACAGCAAAATTGGTACGAACACTAAAGATAAACGTAAACAGAACAAAAATTCTAAAAAATACAAAACACGCTTGGCTATTGTTTGAGATGGGATAACCACTACAACCGAAGGCATTAATCAGGTCAACAGTGTGTGACAAAGAATGTCACTACAAATTCACTAACCCATATATAACAGTTATATGGCGAAAAGAGCAAAAAGCGGGAAAACATAAAAAGGCAAGCCATGAAATTCTCTGGAAAAATGGAACAGTGAATGTATATATTTATATATATGTGTGTGCTTGTTGGGTGGTGAAGCGTGCGTGTGTGCCGAACTGACACAGGCACACCACCTCAACGACCAGGAAAAAAACTATGCACAACAACAATAAATAGTGGAACCTATTGTGGTTTTTCTTGCTTTGCTTTGCCTCACACAATGGCGCAAATTAGCTCTAAAGGTGAATGGGGAAAATGTATAGGTGAAAATGAAAAAGCGCAACAGTGTGAGCGCAAATGAATTTCTATGCTGAAGTTGCACGTGTAACGGTTTTGCAAAATACTAATTTCTATTTGCACACAAAGTAAATAGTATTTAACGCCTTCGCTCACTCGCAATGATCACATTCCACAGCGAGTGTTGTCTATTGCATGAGCGTGAGTTGTGATATATGATACACACAAACAAATAAGTAAACATAAATACTGATACTTGTATGTACATGGCAGCACCTGTACATATGTATATGTATGTATGTATGTGAAACTGAATAAATGAATGAATGAGTGCACATAACCACAAAATGCCATCAACATTTGCTTTGTACGAACACTTAGCTAACGGGTGCTGTGTGCTGACATACAAACAAAGCACATATTTACACATACACGGTGTGAGAATGTGTACTCACACGTGGCAAATACAAAAAAACAATGGTTTCTTTTTTTCAAAGTTTTGCGCTGCCATAGCGTTCGCAGCCGCAGGGTTAAAGGGTTTTTATGTGTAATGTGTACGTGTGTGTGTGTCTAACGCATTGCATGCATAACACAGTTCCTGTATTCGTATATACCTATGTATGTACATATATTTGTGCATATGTGTAGCCCTGCACTCATGTACGCCCATTAGACTAACCTCTAAAAAAATGTTACGTATACGCACTGTCCGCACGGCTTACTCATAATATTTTCATAATGCATTTGCTTGATTGCTTTTGCCAAGGGAACTGAAATGAGTAAAATGAATTACGTAACGTAACGTTGGGTGTTTGTGTCAGGTAAAATAAATGTGATTAAAAAAAAACTTGCTCAATGAGTCTTATGCATTAACGCGGAAGCAAGATTTTTTGAGCTGATATTTTAGCATTGAAGGGCAATTGATTCACTGAATACTTGCGGAGATTTGTGGTTTGACTGTGCTTTGGAAAAGGTTATTCAATTGTCATTTTTATCGATTGTTAATTTTTGTTATCGATGTTATATCGATTATTTTTTATTTTAATTATTATTATCATGGATTAATTTTAACTTTGAGCATACTTGATCGCTCACAGACGTGACTGAATTAGATTTTTTCACATCAGTGCAGCTGAAAGTAGTTCAGAAACATTATTTTTAATTTTGATAATTATTATCGTCGATTAATTTTTATTATCGATTATTATTATAACATATAGTATGAATAGAAATATTTGAAACAATTGTTAAGACTATAAAACTGAAATTTCATTGGAATTCTAATACTTGAACTCGTTTTAAAAAAGTTACTCTGCGGCGCCTGTCATACGTTTGATTTTATTTGTGATATTTGAATAGTGTAGTAGTCTTTATTTGTGATTGATGGTTGGCGAGTGTTTGCCACACGTTCAATAAATATCGCGATACTGTATCACAGTCAATATGTGCATATTGAGGGCGTGTAGCAGTTCTCTGCCAGTTATTCACACGTTAAATATTTAAAGTTGCTCATATGACCTACACAGCCCGCTTATTAAAAAAGTTACTCATACGACACGGTGCACTCATATGTGCTAACTCTCTAAAGTTACTTATACGACATGTACAACTCATGTTGTTTTATTTATAGTAAATAGAAAAATGAAGCTTAATTTAAATTATTATTTTTTTAATTCAAACTACTAATATTAGAATGTCATTTTGAAAGTTTATGCGAAAAAGAAAATATATTTAAAATCACATTTTTTTATTTTTCAGGTACTTCAGTAGTGCTGAGTGCTTAAGACGTTCACTTCCTTTGGTCAAGGTAAGTAGTGGTGAATGATTTTAATTTTAATATATTTTTGAATAAATGAAATGATAAAGATTTCTTTATATGCGCTCTGCGCCTTGGACAAACTTTTAAAAGTCGCTGCGGCCCTAATATGCATGTGCAAGATTTTCTCTAGCGTTTTCAGTAGGAAGAAAATTAAGTTTATGGGCATAAACTCATTGAATAGGTTGGGTTGTTTCTATCTACCTTCGGTATGAAAATTGCGCTAACCTCTATCCATGAGTGTCGCACATAGCTGAACATCATGCATTCCCTAAAAATCGCCTTTAGTCATGGCACGGATAGACAGAGCGCATTCTGGAATGATTCCTTCCATACCAGGAAATTTGTATGGGTCTACTTAGCTGATATCACATTTCATTTTATTTCGCTTTATTCTCTTCATAGCTAGGACTTTTCAAGTCTTTACAGCTTGGAAAGTGCGCTTTGACTAGGTCTTCCAATGAGTCCTTGCAGTCGTCAGTCCCATCTCCGCTACTTTTGCGAATTATACCGGGCGAGGTGGTGCTTTCGGATAAGATTTTCCTAAATTTCCCACCTCTTGAGTCTTTTCAAAGCCACTACAAAAATTCTTCCTTGATTCTCACTGTGTCCTGCGCACCGACTTCTTGTAGTCCATCAGAAGATCTTTACAGATCCTCCCAGTTGAAAAGGTTGGTCGCATCCCTAAATTGTGGCAAATGTATACTTTGAATAAGCAAACATAAAAAACGCATACGCAAAACATTCCTTCCAATAGTACTCGCTTTTTGCTAGCTTGACCCTGTTGAATCATTGCCGTACCATTGCCGTTTTGTGCTTAAGGGGGTATTTTGGTTTAGAAATTCGAAAAAATCGATTTTATTTGCATATTTTTATAGTATAACCCTTCAAGAAAATGTCCCTAAGAGAATTTTTCGAAATTCAAATTATTTTCCGAGTTACAGATCATTTTGTGACGCGCGACAAAACCGTTTCGCAGCCTTTCTCAAACTTTAAACTCGTTTTTCTCATAACTACTTTTCTAGAAGCGGTGTGTATGATATCTCAAGTTCTACTCAAATTTTACACAGAGCTTTCTTATACATTATAGTATCGCACCACGAAGAGCTTTCGAAATATTTTTTTTTTTATTTTTAAAAAATTCCGAACCCAAAAAAGCAGGAAAATTACGAAACTTTTTTTTCAAACCTCCACCATTTTGTAAAAAGAAAATTTTTTTCAAAAACATTTCGTTGTGCGAGTTCACGGATTTCGCATAAATTTTCATTTTAGGTCACGGAAAGGATTTATGTCCTGCACACCAGGACAAGCCATTGTTTCACCAGTCTCTACTTCGCCGACTTGCAGTTTTTTTTTAATTTATTTTTTTTCTCATATTATTTATGTTTTGTATTCTTAGAATATCAGTAAAAAGCATGTAAAAAAGTGGATAGTCAAAATATTTTTGGATTTTTTTTTATCACGTCAAAAAAATACCTAAAATTTGGGTTTCTAAACCAGAATACCCCCTTAAGTCGCAGCGTAGGGCATGCAGAGTGAATGCCCTAAATTCATAAATATAGTCACGCCCATTTCAAGTTCATGATGTGCAAGGTCTAAGTTTCTTGCCTAATAGTATCTGCTTGCAGAGATCTCAGTTTGTATTACTGGGGTTTCCCTTAACCCGCTTAGGATATTTGCAGTAAAGGAGATGCAGATGTAAATATGGTCAAAAACCCAAGGAGTGTTTAGCACTCTCCAGTTTTCTACCAATGTACATATCTCTACTTGTGTATAATGTTATGTTTAGAACGTTTCTGGAAGTGGGTCCTATGTAGATAGGTTTTTTACCTCGATTAGCCACCACTAGACTACTTTGTAAAATATAACTGAGTAGGGACTCACTTCGCTGCTTGATGTCGGGGCTGCCCCAAATCGTAAGATGGCCATTAGTATCTGCTTTCTTCTACTGGATGTAGCCACCAGCCTTTGAGGCTCTGCCGTTGGCGCCTCGTAATCGTGTGGTATATAACAGAATGCAAGGAGTAAAGACTCACTCTTGGCACCCTTCACTGCCAGAGTCGCCAGGTCGTTTTTGGAAAAACTGAATTCAATATGAGAATATATACTTTTCTTTACCAATATCGCTGTTGTTACCTTCTTGACCAAGCTCAGGGTGTATGTTGTCTAGTTTTGTAACTTTAGCCTAGATATCACGCTTCCCGATGTAATTCGTGGTGCAATCCAGCTAGCCTCTCTTCTCTAAGTTGAGAAGTAGCTCAGCAGAGGCGATCTTACTTTTGTGAAAGTTCACTAGCAGTACCCTTAACTTTTGATTTTGGCTCATCAGAATGCTGACCGGGTTCTTTCTCGACCTCCACGACAAGTAAAGTCGTCATGATCTCTTCTATACCTCTTTATGCTTCTCCAACGTGTTTTGTTGTCGTCCGCGGTGTGGCGCTCCTTGTGATGAACACTAAAAGATCAACTGCCCTTTTGCAACTGACACCCTTGTTATACATACATACATACAAATAGTACAACAATCAACTCAGATATTGAAACTAAATATGCACGCTCTCAATTGTATACGCCCACATGCAATAAAGTGGAGCCCTTGCAAATATTTAAATATTGATATAAAACCATTCAAAGGAAATTGACGGATATATTTATTTTTCAAAAAAAATATTGAATTTAATCGAAGAACAACATTGTGCGTTAATTAAATTTTTTCCTACTCATTTATGCACGCATGTAAATTCAGGTTGTTGAACAATTGTTATTCCCACGGATATGAATAAATACATACAAATACACACATACGAGTACACTCATACAAAGGTATGTGTGTGCATATGCAACAGATACGCAAATATTTTGTGCAATCGGCAAAACGAACAAACACTGCCAGGCAAAACAAGGGCACAGGCGCACGTTATAAGGTCAAAGTTCATCTTATCAATTGACCCGCGCTCAGTGGCCAAACAAAGCCCAAAACGGATAACGGCAACGACAAACGGAATGCCAGCAAAGAGTAAATAAATTCGCTAAAAATGCGAGCTAGTCGCTTGTTGTTTTTGTTTTAGCTGTTGCTGTGGTTGTAGCTGTTGGTGTTGTTGCTGTTCACTCGACTGGCATGTGACAGGCCAAACTACATTTGAGTTATCGAATTTCGGAATACAAATGCAAAAGCGCGCGTTGTTGTTGTTGTTGCTGCGCTGATTGGTACATGTATTTGTTGGTGTGCGTGAATATATGTGTGGGTGGCTGTATGTGCAATTGTGGCGCTCAAACGCACGTTTGCCAATGCAAATAAAGTTTGTGCCGCTGGAAACTTTGCCACAAGTTTGTTTAACACTTTCGAGACGGCGAACGTGTAGCAAAAGCATAATGCCTGAAAAGCAGCACGTGCACACACAAACATACACACATTACATATGTATCTATATATACACATTACAAATGTATCTATATGAAAGTGTTTGTGTTAACATTTGTGTGTGAAATACTTAAGCATTTGAGCATTGCTTGATTTTGTTTTTCTCGGTAACGAGCGAAGTTGTTGCCCCGACTGCTTAATGCCACTCACATAAAAGAAAACCCACTTTGGCGCTTCACTCCAACGCATTGTTGTTGTTGTTGTTATATTTTATTATGTTGCAAAATCTAATGCTTTAAATGCTGGACCTGCCGAAGGATTACGCAGCAAGTGCTTTTGATGGGTTATGTTTGTACGTTGTATAGCTCTTTGTGGCCGCAGAGGCTACATGCCCTGTTGGAAATAAAATTTCAAGGCTTCATGTTTTCAATGCAATTTTTTTTTTAATTTTTTTAAATGGTCCCACTTTGTAATGTTGGACTTTTAAGCTTCAAGAAACCTTCTATCGATAGTTATAATTTTTTTGTCTATATAAAGCTTTGTAGTGCATTGAAGATGTGCTATAATCTCCAATTCTGCTACCACTTGACTGCTTCGACCATACCCATTGTATGTTGTTCTCATTTCACTGGCTTGTCTGTCATTTAGACAATGACCTTTCATGACCCCCACTAGAGTTCTTGTGTAATTTATTTTGAATCTTAATAGTCGGCATGTGCGACCCATATATTCATGCCACATTTGTCGGCTTGTTGTGCAAGTCAGGGATTGACTCCACTGAGACCCAGCTAAATTTATAAAATGTTCGTCGATTAAATATCTACAAGTAGACAGACGCTTATAAATTCCCCACTCTTTGTAGTCTAATTACGAGGACCATTGACCTGTTTTATACCCAGAATTTTAACCAAAATGTGTTGAGTCGATCCATAAAAGATGTTGAGATCCTTTTCTATAACTTTGATTCCACTAATTGACGTTGGTTTGGTTAGGCTAGACGGTTGATCTGGAGAGTGGACTACTCCATGTATTCCTTTGTGAAGCCATAGAAGAGAAAACTCCTGTGTTCGAACTTACAAATTTGTAAAACGCTTGGACCCAATACAAATTTGCAAAGGTGTTTATTTTTCATTCCCGCCAGAATGTATGCACTCCTAAGTGTTTAAGTCTTGACCTCCCAAACACGGGACCGTCAGAAAAGAAGAGTGTTTCGTTGTTTCCACCTCATTTTCTTGCTGTAAGGACGCCACTAGGGCAATAGAATATTAAACGCCCTTCAACTAGGGAGAGGTTAGCTTTACTGAGAGCAAAGAGTTCACTAAATCTCTTGCAAATCAATCTTGGACCAAAAGCCCAGCTATTTAATGGTAGAGCACAAGAGGATACGAAAGCACTGACGCGTTCGCATTTTACCGTTAAACGTTCTGGAGAACTTTTCCTTGCTAGTTCATCAGCTTTACAATTTCCTGCGTTCCTCAGTTTTATCACAAAGACACTCTATGCTATTGATAGCGAGGTTAGTCACTTCTTGACCAACTCTAAACGACCTATTAATGAGTTCAAGGCTATTATCGCCGCTCTGCTATCTCAGTGTATGGTGCCTTCGGCTTGGAAGACACTGCAATAGGAAGTATGTAGTAGAAGTTGATAGAGAGCTCCTAACAGTAAACCCCTCCACCAACTTTCCAATCAAGCTTTGAACCATCCGTAAAGAAGCTCACTGCCCCTTCCTTCCAAAAGCCTCTTTTCACCCTCAACTCTTTCGCCACAGAAAAACCGGCGCCAGAGTTCGGGTTGGTGACCTCTTGATCCAGTATGAAGTCAAAGTATGTGAGGATTTTTGAATGTTCAGACACATGTTCTATTAGAAACCCAGATTCTCTGAGTCTGATAGCAACTTTCGCAGCCATACACCTTCTGATGCTCACAGTCACTATGTGCAAGATGGCGGTAAGGGCCACAGTTGACACGGACCTTAGTGCACTACAAATGCTGATGAGTGGCACCCGTTGAACAGCCTCAAGTTTCTTTGCAAGTGTGGTCTTTTCTAGAGCCTTCCACCTCATAAATACTCTATAGTAGATAATGAGCTTGACTATGGAGACGACCATGAGAGAAGCCACCTTTTGCAAATGCTCCTTCACAGCAGGACATGGAAGTTGATGCCATTTTTTCCATGAAAACTTCGTATTCAGATAAGCCCTAGATATTTCACTGTATCCACCAGTTGCAGACCGACTGAAAATATAATGGTACCGATTGACTTTATGCCATGTATTATCAGTGGCTACATGAAAAATCTAAATCTAAAACTAATGCAAGTATTCCAAACGTTAAAAAGGATGGATGTACATATATGATCGGGCACGAACCTTCCTTGAATCTCCTACTTCTCATAAAGTTTCTATGCTTTGGTTTGGTTAGATATGACAAAAGAATAAGATATTTTTCTCGGCTTAAAATGATTCCGTACGAAAATTTAGTGGTATCGAACCATATATGCAATCTATTTTCTATAGAGCTCTGCTAACACCTCAGAACATTCCACACGCCTCCAAATCTTGCCAACTGTATACAATCTTCAACCCCTTTCGAACCAATCCCTCCCAGACTTGTTTGATTTTAGTTTCAAATCATAACAAAGTCAAATCCCTGCAGGGCTATCAAGTCATACCGAAAAGTAGTTCTATGTGGGCGTATAATTTTATTAGCTCCGCAAGCGTAGCGTGTGCCGAAAGTTAGTCACAAATGAAAGTAGTGGCATATGCAAGCGTCTTAGATATGAAGACATAAGCAAATTAGTCATGCTTAATAATAGACTATAAAAGTTTCGCCGCATTTATCCGATTTAATGGATTAATTTCGTGAAACAAATCGCTTATGACCGAAAAGTATGTATAACTGTATTTATAGTTGTTGTCTTACATAGTAAATGGCAAAGTTTTCAAAGTAAAACAAAAAGCAATTTGCTTTCACAGCACGACTAGCCGGATCACTGCAATTATTTTATGCAGTCATATCTGAGAATTTATTACTTACAAAGTACTACTGTTATGGCATAAACTTATGTGTATGGATGTATTTTTGTTCATACTATTTTTGCAGACATTTGCTTATTACTTAGTTTTGCTGCTGCTTGATCCCTTAAATTTGAATGATTTACTAGTTCTTAGGATGTGGCAATGTGTAAATATGTAACGGTACTTTGGTAAGGATGTAAAATTTTTGTATTCTTTACACACTATTTTTGCTATCTTATGTTATTAACTCGTCCCTTTTATGGTGGTCTAAGCAATATGCCAAGCGATACTGCGTAAAACTCCCTTTCTCTCTTTCAATCTCTCTCTCTCCTTCTCAAACACACTTAAACTCTTACACTTATTTGGGTCAATGCTCTTGGACAGACAGACGCATAAATTGTCTTTTCTAATTTAACGAATTGTTGCCATTAAGAACTGCTTTCTATAGCGACCTTAAGCGGTTGTATGTATTTGAAAGTCAGAAAAAACTCCAAATTTTTTTCTTGGTGATTTTCTTTTTGAAAAGGCATTCTAGTTAGATAATAAATAAATAAAAATGATGTTCATTTAAGAATTTCATTTACTTTAACAAACGGCGATTCATTTTTAAAAATTTTGTGTTCCCATGTTCCTATAGACGATCTCGAGGGTCCTCTGAAAAAAAGGTGGCTGACGGTGACGAATATTTTTACTTAAAATTTTCTAAAATCCCAAAACCAGAATAATATATTATTACAGATAAATGAGGTAATACATATTCGAAGGGCTATGTCTAAGAGGGTAGGAAAATTCCAAGCCTCTGAAAAATTATACTGATTGACCCTGAAAACCACGTAAGCGGTGTCTACTCCAATAAAGAAAAGAAGAAAACTCTGAAAACATCGTTTCTGGCAAAATCTGTTTAAAGTTTAGAATGCCGTTGCATGGTTAGGAACTACAAAGCTAATGTGCCAACCAGAAGAGGCACCCTTACCCCGTTCAAACCTTGCGTTCTACCTCTAGACTTAATAACTTATCGTGTGCTTCTCTCTCCTAAAGAAGCATTCTTGATGTAAGAAGGTGAGTTGGAAACATCCAGGCACTATCTCATCCAGCTATTTCAAGGATGAGGTCGAAACATTTGGGTAGTCATACCTTCGTCGAATCAGAATACAAAGCTGATATAGACAAGAATCGCCTCCACAAAGTATTGATCAAGTTAAAGCGCTTTGTCGATTCATGAGGGTTCATAAAATCTTATAGATTTCTAGAAACCATAAAGCCCTACGTTATAAGCTGGCCAAATGAGATCCCTATTAACCTAACTTAAGAACTTTGTACTTTTTGTGATTGTTAAGGGGTATTCCAGTCTAGAAATTTAAAAAAATCGATTTTTTTTATTTTCAAAGTTTAACTATTCAAGAATACAAGAGGATTTTTCAAAATTCAAATTATTTTCGGAGATATAGGCATTTTTCTGACCCGGCATCCAAACTGGTTCGGCTGGAACGCGAAACTTTAAACGCGTTTTTCTCAAAACTGACTTTTTCGGAACGATGCCCACGATTTCTCAGGTTCTACTGGACCGATTTACTAGAAATTTTTACAGAGTATTCTTTATAGGCTTGTCTATGGTTGGAACTAGCCCCATCCCAAAATTTTTATTTTTATTGTTATTAAAAAATTCGAAATTGTCAGAAAAAGTGATCCAAAAAAAAACTTTTTTTCAGGCAGTCGCCATTTTGTGGAAAAAATGTTTTCCAGTTCCATAGTTCCGACCATTGTGACATTATTCTAGATTAATAATCCTTTTTTTGTTTGGTTTCAGATGACTAGGAGGGTTGAAATCATGGGCATGGTCACGTGGAAATTTTTAGAGACCCTCCACTTGGTCAGCTCATAATTTTTGAAATTTTTTACTTTTATTAGTTTTTAATTTTAATTTTCAAAAATTAATAAATAACTAATAAAAAAGGGTTAGTAAATATATTAATTGCTTTTTTTTACGACACTTTAAAAATTACCTGAAATTAATTCAATTCTAGACTAGAATATCCCCTTAAGCACTTTCGAACTTACTTCGAGTTTATATTCTTCGGAGGAGTGTCACTTCATCTCAGGCAAATTAGTAATATTTATAAATATTTGGTGAAAATTGGTCTCTGAAAGCGCCGCATGCTTAACTCAATAGTAAAAAAGTTATCCTTCAAGCTTTGATAATAATATAACAAAACGAAAGATTAAAAATTCTTCAATCTTTGATATGAAATTAATCTCCCCAAATGCCACCGAAGTGGAAAGCCTCTTTTCAATTTCAATTAAAAAATCTCAAAAGTCTATACAAGGTTGCATATGAAAATCTATATACTCTTTCGTATTAAGCTTAGGATTTCACTCCCCTCATTTAGTTATATTTGTATGTTCGAATACCTTTACAAATATATGCATATGTATGTATTTTTTTTTTTTTTTGTTGTCTCCGTTCATATTTTTTCCTTCCTGTTGAGTCATTCTTATTTAATTTTCTGCTTAATCCCACTGGCTTTGTTACACACTTCGCCTCACTTTCGTTTGCACATTCGTCTTTGTTGTTTTAATTATTTGCCAATGGATGCTGTTTAGCATGAGCAAAGCTCTTGAAATTTATTAACCATATACATATGTGTGCTTTAGTTGCCATTATTTGCCGAGTAAATATCGGCATTTGCTTTGGTTTCCGTTCTTAAATCAGAAATGCCAGAAAAATTTGCTATATTTTTATTAAAAACAATATTTGCCGGTATGAAAAAAGTTTTTAATGATTTTCTTTTTGAAAATATCACAAAAGTTTTAAACGATTAAAAATTGCTGTCATTCAACTCCATTTTCTGAGACATTTTTGATTGCTGAAATATTTTTGGTAATAATCTTAAGGTAAATTGAATGGGATTTTCACTTTGACAGAATTTTTTTAAGTCCAGAGCTCTTTTTAATATAAATATTGTAATTAAATTTTATTTTTATTTAAAAAAAATATTTGAACTATAAACAATTTTTGTTGTCGTCGTCATGTACTTATATATGTATTTGGCATTATTTTAATAAAAGGTTTGATTTCGCATTCAGCTCTCTCTTACCTGCTCATAGAAAGAGAAATTCAATGATTTTCTCTATTCTAACGAAACTCTAACTTGGAAAAAAAAAACATAGGTTTGTAGCAATTTTACATGTAAACATTTAACAAATTATTTTTAAATGAAAAACAGGTGGCAATACCAAGAAAAACTTTTTTGTGAAAATAGTCTCTTTATATTAATAATTCATTTTTGGTATGATAACCATTTTTGAAAATATATCATGATAAGATTGCCACGCTATCCAAAACTAATAAAAAAATTTAGTCCTTGAAAAACTAAAATATTTCTATCCAAAATTTTATTACGAATTTATAAATTGTTATTGCTTAAATATGTTTTATTAAAAAAAGGTGGCAACTCCATAAAATATTTTTTGGAAATAAAGTCCAATTCTTGACATTCTAAATATTTTTTACTTAAATAATTTGTTATTAAAAACAGGTGGCAACCCTGTTTAATCTTTTTTTTGCAATCTTTTTTTTGGGTACTGTGGACACCGATATTACTCGTTTTATTTGAAAGCTTTTTCGTCGTATGAAATTTCTTGTCCAAATACTCTCTAATAATCACATTTTTACATTAGTAATTAATTTTTGGTACATATGATCACCATTTTGACAAATATGTCTATCAGGTGAGCGTTGCCAAACTATTCAAAACTAAACAAAACAAAAATTTGGATCTAGAAGAACTTAAATATTTTTAACCACATTTTATTACGAATTTCTAAAGTATTATTGCTTAAATATTTTTTATTAAAACAGGTGGCAACTCTTTAAAATATTTTTTTTAATAAATAGTACTTTTGGGCATTTTAAAGTGCTTTTACTTGAATTTTAATAAACCAGGTGGCAACTCCGTATGATATCTTTTTGAATAATAAGTCTACTTTGGACACCGATACTAGACGTTTTATTTGAAAGCATTTCCGTCGTAAGAAATTTCTTAATTATAAGTGCATTAAAGTGGCAACCTTTCATGCTCTTAAATAATTATAAATTTTAAATGAAAAGTTGCTTAAATCTTGTACCTTCCTAAAGAAAAATTATTATTTTATTGCACATACATATCTACACCATTTTCTTCGATGAATGTATGTATCCATCTACATTGTACCTCTTTGTAAGCAATTTGCAAAATACACCGTTAATCATACCGAATTCGTTTATCCCAAATATCTCAATAACTCGCTGGCTATTCATTTATTTTTTGCCTAAAATGCAATTTTTCCTGAATTTGCTTGCACGATTTGCTTTAAACATAATATTTACGAGGCCAATAGGCACTTTTACGGTGACTCTATTATAATTTTTGTTTGCCATACGTGAGTTCCCACACACGACATGCAGCACATGAGCAACCGCGTGCTAAGCTCTCGCTCCTTGCTTGTTGGGCAATGAATTGTATGAAAAATTGGTAGCTGACTTGAGCGCAACAACGTGAAAGATTGGTTGCCGAAATGGCCGAGCCATGACATAAATGGCTTCAAATAAATTTCGCATGTCTTGTGTACCATATTTTTTGATTAATGGCCGCAAGCTACGGACACTGCATCGGAGCAACAAAGTCACTAGTGTGTGAACAAAAAATAAAAGAAAAGAGTGTTGGTGTAGTGTGTAGAAGACACGTCCGTAGGATGAGCACGAAATAGGTGAGATGATTTTGACAAGAATTAAGCGTGTCAATCAACAATTTTTTTTTTATGTTTGACTCACAATGTTGCTGCCACAATGTTTGTGCCAACTTGCTTAACGAGTTTGGTGGCATAAAATTGTACTAAAATGTTACGTCTTAATTATGACAGTAGATTAAAACCCCATCCGCGCAGTGGATTGGACGCATATTAGGGCTATAAAACGAAATTTTATGTTTGGATCGTCTATCATAGGACATAAGAGTATAAGAAATTTTTTTGTATCTAGAATTGGTTGTATAAATTACACCAGCTGCTCACTTACGTAAACTTTTTGAAGAGCTAGTTTCATATAAACCCTAATAAGTGTTTTAGATAATAATAAATACCATGAAAAAGAAACTGCCTGGATGTTTCCACATCAACTTCTTCCATACAAGTTTGACAACATGATACAAGAAATAAAAAAATAGTTGCTCAATGACGGACTATTTTCCAAAAGATGGTTTTCCATCGTTTTGTTCGTTTCCCTTTCCTGATTTTAGGTAGTGGGGAAACCTTTATTCATACAATTTATGTTTTCGTTTTTGGTAGCATACATTATATATCATTTGTTTCGGGATCTCGAAATTAATTTTTCAAAATCCCGAAAAACGAAGTTAAAATTAATTTTATCGAGAACAAACTCTGTAACTTGTAGCGTAGGGTTCAGTTTTTTTAGTCTTGAAATTTCTCAGGATCCCGAAATTATTATTTCAAACTGCGAATTAATTGTTCAATTCGAGCCACAATAGCAATTAACTACCATGCTAATTCGAAACTAAGTTATTGTAGAGAATGTTTGGTTAGTATCCATATCCTGATTTTAGGCAGTGAGGAACCGGTTCCCGTAGCTTTGTTGGTCACGTTGTCGTAATAATAGAATCATTATCTATGTTCTTAAACTTTATGTCTTTGATTTTGGGGGCATAAACAATATCACATTTCTTCTGAGAAATTTCGGGATCCCGAAACGATTTTTTCAAAATCGCGAAAATCGAAGTTGAAATTAATTTTATCGAGTATAATCTCCGTAACTTATAACATAATGCTCAGTTTTTTCAATCCCGGTAATTTTCGGGATCCCGAAATTAATATATCAATTTCCCAAGAAAACAATTTCAGATCGAGTTACTATAACTTTTAAATGCCATACAAGTCATGCGAGATCCCGAAATTCGTTTTTCAAAAAACCGAAGTTGGAATTAGTGTTATCGAGAATAAAATCCGTAACTTAAAACAAAGGGCTCATCGTTATTTAGTCCCGAAAATTTTCGGGATCCCGAAATTAACACTTCATTCCACGAAGAAATTGTACATATTGAGCACTATAATATGTAACTACCATATAAACCTTTCGAGATCCCGAAATTCGTTTTTCAAAAAACCGAAAACCGCAGCTGGAATTAATATTATCGAGAATAAAATCCGAAACTTATAGCAAAGGGCTCATCTTTATTTAGTCCCAAAATTTTCGGGATCCAGACATAAATATTTTAATATTTCAAGCTTCGAGGAAATTGTTCAGATCGAGTCACTATCGAATAGAACTGCCATACAAACTGACCGATCAAAATCAAGTTTATGTAAGAAATATTTTGGATCTATGGAGGATATTGTAGCTTCGGTATCCTGAGAAGCTCATTTTAATGATAGTATAAGGATTTTGATAAGATTTGAGCACAAACTTCAAGTCCCTCCCTCTCTCTGTTTCTCTCTCTTTGTTACTCTTGTTAAATATTAAAATAACTAGCACTTTGTGAACTTAGTTTCAAATTATGGTAGCTCAAATAAAGAGCTCAGAGTTTATCGTAGAAAACTTTAAATAATATTAGATATCACAAAAAATTTTAACATTAAATTTTTGTACACACACATACATATTTACACTACAATCAGTTCCATTGGGAGCAACTCGATTACCTTCGATCGATTCAACTTAATAGGCAATTAACTTAACAAATCGATATGGTGACTGCGCACCTACAAACACAGACAAATACACATACATATATACATATTTACATACTTTAATGAAGATAAATATTATGAAATGTGAATATTACACATTATCTACCAATTTATTGACAATACTAATCCTTAATCGATTCACAGTCAATTTGGAGGTCACTGCACGTGGTCAAAGGTCAGTGGATTAAAGGCTCTGGGCGATTAAATGACAGCGCTGGCGGTGAACAATTGAAAAATACAGTCATCAATTTTAATGCATATTATTAAAATGTAATTCTGGCGGGTGGCAGCGCAAGCTGTCAAAAGTGGCACGCGTGCACACGCCCACGCACAAATATGCATCATATATTTATATAATTACATAGTACTCGTATGCATTTAAGTAATTACAAATATATCGACATTTTGCATATCAGCATTATGAATAAATAAATTCACCTATTTGACTATTAAATTTGATTTTTTGAAATTAATTACTAAATGAGGGTAATTAGCTTTATCGAACTATTTGAACTAATTTACTTTAATTGCTTTGATTCCTAATTAATACTCACTCGATTTCTTTTGATATCTTTCATGCCTTAAGTAGTCAGAGTTGTGAGCTGAGTAATTGCATTCAATTCTCTTACTCTCAAAAGTGTGCTTCAGCTGCTTAAATGCACAATTATCTTAATTTTATTAAATTCTTGACATTCCGATCATTCAATAAAATTATAGTTGCTTATTTGCATGCGTTGAATTTATAATGAAATAGCTGACTTGAATGATTGTACTGTTGTAAAACAGAGTTGCTGGTTGACGGGGCGTATGTGTAACATTTTCGTACGGAGGCTTTTTTATTATTTCAGAGTATTTAATTAAAATTTTCAAATTTAGGCAATTTATTGCCTAGTATGTTAGATACAAATGTAATTAATGCTCAACAGAGTATATTAAGTTTCCCTTAAGGCTTGTAATACCCCGAAGGATTCACCAGAGACACTATAAAATATGTACCTACATAAACGATCCGTAGGACGAGCTGAAATGATTTAGTCGTGTCAGTATATAGATGTGGTTGTATAATCACGAACTGTTACCTCAGTTTGGCGGATATCATTCCAAATTTTGGACATCTGATTTTTTCACCAGAAAAAAATCAAGTTCTTGTATGAAAATCTTTTTTAGTTAACAAGATTTATTTACGAACTTTGGCATGAATTATTGTTCTCAGCAGTGTTACAATATATGAAGAAGTTGTCACATCGGACCACTATATCATATTCACAGCCGGGTTACAATCTGTGCGACCAAAAGCATGTTCTTGTATGGAAACTTACTTATTTGTGAAGCTTTGGTGAACCGAAGTTAACGTTTTTTCTTGTTTATCTAAATTTTCATTTTGTGAGACTTCTTAGTACAAGTTGTCAGATATAGAAAGTTTACTTATGAAGCATTTTATTTCTAAATTTCTTTGCTCAGTGGCATAACTAATACTAGTCTGTTTTGTTTTTTAACACAGTCATTTATGTAATTTAAGTGAAATGCTGTCTTGTATGAGACTATTGTATTTTCAGTATGAAACAGAAAATAATTGAGCATAATGTGGTTCTCATTCTTCTATGGTTCAGTTGTGTGCTCATAGTAGATTATATTTCCAGATTTATTGTCATTTACATCACTTTTATGGCATTTTATATACTGAAGACTTTTAAAGCTCTTTCTTCCAATTCCTGCTGCTAATTTCTTATGTTATGCTCTCTAGAGAAATATTTTTCAATACTCTTTTTCTTTCGGTTTGGTGGTTATATAAGAAAAACTCTGACACTTCATTAGTTTCTAATGCGATTTTTTTCTAAGAATTTCATTTTGCTTAATATTTAATCCATTCTCATTTTTTTATTTCAATATGCCATTGTTTAATGGTTTCGCCGGACTTGAGCAAGACTTCGATTTGGCTCTATTTTCCATTTACTTCCAATATTCTTTAAATAATGTGCAGTGGGAAAAACAAAGAAATGAAATTAAAATAATGAGGATTTTATTATTTATTTACTTTATTACATATAAAATTTGTCTCTGATTAAAAAAAAAAATGTTGGCCCTGTAGGTGGAGGTCTTTTAAAAAGAATTTTGGAAAGTTATAATTGATATTATCTGATAATCTTTCTGCCTCTCTTGGTCATAACATGATCACTGATATACTACTGTGCCCAAAAAATAAGGTGACATTTGAATTTAAACTGCGCGCGTCGAAGGATTTGGAGAATTATTTTTTTTTTAGGTTGGTAGTACTATCAGTCAAAATATTCATTAGAGTTTGAGATACGTGTCGTTTTGTAAGCTGCTAAGAGTGAGTTTTTCGTTTTTTGCGATGTCGAAATTTGTTGAGCAAAGAATTTGCATTAAATTTTGTTTACGGAATCAATTTTCTGCTGCAGATACGTTCCCAAGAAAACAATTTCAGATCGCGTCACTATAACTTTTAAATGCCATACAAGCCATGCGAGATCCCGAAATTCGTTTTTCAAAAAACCGAAAACCGCAGCTGGAATTAATACTACCGAAAAAAAAAATCCGTAACTTATAGCATAAGGCTTTTGTTTTGTACAAAAATTTTCGGGATTCCGAAATTAACACTTCAATCCCCGAAAAAATTGTACATAGTGAGCACTATAATATGTAACTACCATGTAAACCTTTCGGGATCCCGAAATTAGTTTTTCAAAATCTCCGAAAACGAAGGTAAATTAGGTTAATAGGTCTTTTAAAAAGAATTTTGGAAAGTTATAATTGATATTATCTGATAATCTTTCTGCCTCTCTTGGTCATAACATGATCACTGATATACTACTGTGCCCAAAAAATAAGGTGACATTTGAATTTAAACTGCGCGCGTCGAAGGATTTGGAGAATTATTTTTTTTTTTAGGTTGGTAGTACTATCAGTCAAAATATTCATTAGTGTTTGAGATACGTGTCGTTTTGTAAGCTGCTAAGAGTGAGTTTTTCGTTTTTTGCGATGTCGAAATTTGTTGAGCAAAGAATTTGCATTAAATTTTGTTTACGGAATCAATTTTCTGCTGCAGATACGTTGAGGATGGTGCAGAAAGCCTTTAGTGATGAGGCTATGTCTAAAAAAAATGTTTACAAGTGGTATAGTGAGAAAAAAATCACGCCAAAGTCGCTACAACCAGTGTTTCGAAGATTGAAAAATCCGTTGGCATAAGTGCATTGCATCGGGAGGGGATTACTTTGAAGGGGATGAAATTGATTTGGAAGAATAAATAAATAATTTTCAAAATAAATACAATATCACCTTATTTTTTAGGCACAGTAGTATGTAATAGTATATATTATTTTTCTGCAGTTAAATTCTCTAATTCTAAAGATGTAAAAAGAAGTATATTTATATAACATTATTCAAATCAGACAATGTGCTCTTTATGTCAGGATTTTACGTCTGCATCTCATGCTTATTATACTACTAGTTCACTTATGGTATTGGTGCACTCTCTGTCCGTTACTGACTTGCTACTTTTAGCGAAATATACAAGTAGTAACACTTTGTTCATAACTTGATTCTTATTCTTAATTTATTCTTTAAAATCTATGTCGCCTACCTCAAAGTAATTCTTCTTGGCTGCAGTGCTCTTGTGCCAACGTTTTTTCCAATACAGTACATTTCCGGAATAGTCTTCAATGTCATCAATTGACTCGAAACGGTTTCACTGGAGGGGTCGACTGAGTTTGGTGAATGGTTAGAAGTCACACAGAGCTAGGACAGGTAAATCGAAAAAATTTCCGAAAAACTCACGAAGAATCAATACATAACTCTGGTCTTTTTTACGACAGTTGAGCCGGTCGAAAGGAATTCAGAGTGCGTCACTCCTCGGTAATCAAAAAAAACTGCCAACTAACCTTGTTTTTGACCTGCTTTCACATGGTTTTTTGGCTTCGGCTACATTTTTCCAAAATATTCGGCCGATTGGTCTGTTTCCGGTTCGTAAGCATAGATCCAAGACTGATCGCCAGTAATAACGCATTTTATGACATCTTGGTAGTCAGAAAACATTGTTTCTCATACGTTGACGTGACGCGGTTTTTCGAAAAAATTTAGTGTTATTGGAACCAATCGTGCTTTCACTTTTCTTAAGCTCAAATGATCTTTTAAAATGATTTTCACTGATCTTTGCGATATTCCATCCTGTACAAAGTTCGTCGTCCACGCGTTCTCGACCTTCTTTGAATAATTTGTACCAATCAAACAATTATCACCACAGACCTTTTCCAACACTCTGAGCGTTTCGGCACTAGAAATATGATTCCGTACACAAAATTTAATGGAATTATACTTTTTTGTTGAGTAAATTCGCTCATTAGAAAAATCGCCGAGTGCACTTTATGTACTTCAGGCAAGAGTATACTAAATCCTAATGATCATTCAGATGTGACATTTTGCACAGATGTCATTGACAGTCATACCAATCTAGAAAAAAATATTTCAACGAATGGATTTTTGCGCGAAATTTAAATTAAAAAGTCCTACTATTTATAGTCCACAGTAGTATAATAGCTTACTATATTATATTAATTACTCAACATATTTCGGCACAAAAACGAAATTAGGCAGGAAAAGGGCAATCATTTTGTAATAATTATTATTTGTCAATGTATATATGTACTAGCCTTAAAACTGATTTTCAGTTCACGTTCGAAGCTTTGTAAGTAGGTTTGTGAGTAGGCTTTTTGGGTATCCAGCTTTGTCGACTAACATAAAGAGTTTGTGCCCTACCTCTGTGCAAGAAAAAAATATAGTACTTGGAATATAATCAACTTTCTCTTTGAAAATAACAATAGCATAACTGAATTGGCTAACAATTCTTCAATATTCCGTAAATATTTACTAACTACTTTCCTTTTTTACATCTTGTGAATGATATATGTATATATACTTTTTTATACTGCAAAATAGCGCAAATAATTCAATATTTATCTATTTACAATAATTTTCTTCTTTTTGACGCATATTATACTATTGGCTTATCTCTCACCGCCTACACTAGTCAAATAACTGTCAAAAGCAAACGCTCGCCAACGTCACTTCTATTTGCACGCACAAAGCCAATTGCGCTCACTGCGGCGCACATTTCTTTCGCTTACGTTTTGTATAAAATCGCACAACTCAAAGTGGGGAATCAATCAAAACAATTTCATTCTCAGAAATCATTTGAAATTATTATAATAATGACAGTTATAGTACACAACAATCAAGTGGAAAGACCACAAGCAGCCACAAAAGCGTAAACACAAATGCGAACGCATACACATACACATGCAAACAAGGACACATAGGTACATGCATACAGATAAATATTTTTATGGGTATATGGAAGTGTGTGAGTGCAGTATTTACCCTCAATCCACAAGCTCACACATATACGTAACACTATTTGCTAGCAGATTTTGTTGTTTGCCACATTAATCTGTGTGCTTTCTGCAATAGCTATGTGTGTGTGTTTGTGTCGCACATGAATGCTTCTGCTAACAGAGCCATAAAAATGAAAGCGAATCAGAAAAACAATATTAGCACAGACGCTTGAAATGAAAAACAACCATAAAATAAATTAATAAATAAGCAAATATGAGCAACAAAGACGTCTCGTCGCCGTGCGGCTGCTAGTCCTGCGCCAAGCGAGCGATGTGAGGGTTAGCTTTCAGCTCCAGCAGTCAAGCTGCGACGCGACTGAAGCTATGACAGTGGCTGGAACTTTGTTATTGCCAAATATGAGTTTGATTCAATGGCGGGCCGGCGACACTGTCAGCAATCAGTGTGATCTTTGTTATAGGTGGATAGCGCTTGGCATGCGGAGAGCCATGTAATGATAGAATGAAAACTATCGAAACGGTAGAATAAATAGATTACGAAGGCATTAGGTCTTTAGTTAAACTGTAAATCAAGTTCTATGGCGAAATATGCAATGGGATAGATTATTTGAGTCTCCGAGGCTTAGTAAACCTTAAAATTGGCAGAAATTTTCTACAAAAAGCTCTATCTTGTCACTAAAAATCTCTAACTTGTGCTGAAACGTAACCTCATTGTGTAAAAATATGTTGAAAGGCATTCCATAGGTTTTTACTGTGATCTGAAGAAAAAATTCGTAGAATCCGTGTGCCTTTTACAAAGAAGATAAAGTAAGTAGAACGGATATCTGGCGAAGTACCTAGACCTTTTGATGCCCCATTTTAATGCCAGTGGGACTAATATCTCCCCACTCTATTGTCTACTCTCTGAACCACCCCATGCTTCTGATGAAGTTAATCAATACAAAAAGTTTCATGTGTCCAGCCGCCGAAACGTCGTCAAGAGATGTAGTTGTTATTTTTGTTTTAACAGTTATCCAGTCCCCCTTAAGGTGGGAAGGTTCAGATATGTTGTTATCGAGGTGATCCAACGGTAGGCCTAAAAAAAGTGTTGTTTCAACGGGTTCGGACCATAGGGAGAGAGTCTGATCGCCGTAATGTATTATGTCGTCGATGTAGTTGCGGAAGGACCTCTTGATGCTTCTTGGAGGCGTTCAAGCAGATGACAAACAGAGATGATTTCTACGAAAACATCCCAGCAGAAACTGCTTGAAGAGGAGTTCAGTATGCTCCTTAGTGATAAAATACTTCGACCGGATTCATCCGTATAGATGCACCTGTTCACGTCGCCTCTTTCTCGCTCCCTTTTAAAAGTAAGGCAATATTAGGAACCGAATTTAGTTTCAATATTATGGGATATCGGAAACCCCTGGTAATGGGTAGAAACGGGACCTTACTTAGTATCATGGAATTCCTCTTATTACAAGAGACTAATTGGGAGGACCTGTATAACGTTATTTGTTAAGAAAAACGAGCTTCGTGTTGGGATCAACATGTGAAAGCAGCAAGAGAATCGCAGAGTGTCCATTACTTACTGTTTTGCACGCAGTTTACGAAGTTCATGTAGGCATTAGAGGTAGTTCCTTTATGTGGCGAATTCCTGAGCTGGTCGTTTCACAGGACTGCCAAAATTAAGTGTATTGTGAAACCAGAAACTGGTGTGGTTTGAGCTCCTGAACCGACAAAGTAGCTTGAAACCATCATAAATCTGCTTAGGCGCTTGTTTTCTAGTCCAGCTAGGTCACTTTGATGTCTAAAAGAGTAAGATCCAATGTATTTTAGCTTTGGTCTTTTATAGGGGAACATTCAAGGAATCCTAATTGAGATTATTCAGCCTCGAATTCTTAAAAAGAACCTCTACAATTGACGTCCAGTAAGACTTCTGTCTTACCGCATAAACTATTTCTCGACAGTCGAGTCGGCGTTATCGGAACGAACCCAAATTTTTAGCCCGCCAAGAGCTGTCAATTCGGGGTACTTTCGGGTTGGTCTGCCGCTACAAGACCAACAAAGAGGGAAAAGAAAAAGGAGAAGCTTTCAGGGCGAGCAGAGTTCGCTTGACCCTTTGACCGATTCATCCCGCTAGAAGGTCTTTGCGACTACGTACATAAGTGTTAGTAATAACCAGGACTCGATAGTTCTAAAAAAAATTGTCATAAATCCTCTTAGAAGCTTTATTTCTAATCCAGCAAGTTTACTTGATTACCTAAAGGTATTAGATTCAATGTTGCTTAATCTTGATCTCACATAGTAAAATTTTCAAGAAACAAGTTTAGTGATGATTCTACTTCGCATTCTTTTGAACCAATACTAAAATGACATGCGGTAAGATTTATAAGCTTATCACGACGGGCACGTTCGATCCAAGATAGTTGGTTTTACATTATTGGAATAGATCCGGATTTTTATCCTGCGAAGGACCAACACGACGAGCTCGATCGATCCACGACAATCAGGTTGACAATACCGGAACGGCTCCGGATTTTTATCCTGAAAAGGACTCTTACGACGAGGACAATCGAGCCACGTCAGTTGAGTTTACATTACCGGATCGGATTCGGGTTTTTATCCTGCGAAGGGCTGTCAACACGAGCACGTTCGATCCCCAACAGTCGGACTTATATTACCGGAACAGATCCGGATTTTTATCCTGCGAAGGACCAACACGACGAGCTCGATCGATCCACGAAAGTCGGCCGTTACCGGAACGGAACCGGAGTTTTATCCTTATCACGATGAACTGGAAGCGCTCTGTGACTGCGTAAATGCTAGTAAGTGACCAGCACCCGTCCGGTACAAGTGAAACTCTGCCAACTGTCGGCAAGCCTCCAGAAGATAACTGAGCTGCGACCCTACCCCCTACTACTGACATTGAGACCGAAACTTCCATGCTTGTAAACTCATCAGCTTTGTTATTTCCTGCGGCTAGACATCCATACTCTTCTCTATGGTAATCTGTCAAGGAAAAAATTATATTTTCGAATTTAATCTGCATTCGAAATGAGAAGGAGGCTATTATGTTTTAATATATATATCTCAAAATAGTTCACACCCCAGCGGTTATGGGCACACATACACTCATCTGATATACATATATACAAATATACTTGTATGTAAGTATTAGCGCTTCAGCGCCTGCACGCGCGTCTGTCAATCTTCCGCCACATATCCGTCAAGCGACAGCCGACAGTCAGCAGGGGAGCAGATATTACGGCTGATGGCTGCTCACATGTACATGCTTGCAACTGGCAATGTACATTGATGTATGTGTATGCGTGTGTGTGTGTGTTTTCGGAAACTTTTTGACAATTTTTATGTTTGCTTTAAATTTCATTTTGATGACGGATGTGACGTTATTGTCACAGCACTTGGGCTATATTTGCTATTGCCGTTGTTATTGTTGTTGCAATTATTATTTTTGTTTTTATTGCTGTGGCATACAAAGTGATTGCTCGAAGACAACGGAAAATGGCGGTGAAACAGTGAAAACGAAAAGAGGAGGGCATAACAAAGCAACAACAACTGCCAACAACAAAGGGCGAGGGTAACGCGCATAAAATGGCGCAAAACGGCGCCTGACACACATACTCACAAATTTATTTATACAATATGGCTTTTGTTTACATGCGCTTGCGGGTGTCTGTGTGTGTGTGTGCTGTCTACTTCTTGTCATTTTCCTTCGCTCGCGGCAGCAATTTCGCTGTTTGCCATTTTTCCCATCATCATCAACAACATCACAATGCCTTTGTCACTTTGTTGTGTCGCACTTTTTTCCACCGAAACCGTTATACGAGTATTTATTTACTTGCGCGTTTTCTTTGTATCGAACTTTACATTTCACAACTTTGCATTTCACTATGGCGCAAAAACAACAACAACAGCAAGAAATACTTTAACAGCCAACTTCTTGCTGTTTTCGGTAGAAGTTCGTAAATTTGGCGAAATTAAAAAATTTTAAATGAAATGTCAAAAATCTAGAATTTATGGCACAACTGACAGATTAGCCAAAGCTCGTGAAGTGGATAAATGAGCGCACATGCAAGCGTCTGCTACGAAATGCATAAAATTTAAATGAATTGAAATGGAAAATTCTTTGTCATTCTCTTTTTCTAGCTTATTTACATGGGCTCTTCTATTACGTATTCTATTTCTTGCGCTCTTTCACCGCCATGCGAAGGTTGTAGGCGAAACAAAAGTCGAAATGAGTAGTAAAATTGAAAAAATGGCACTAGAAATGACCAAAGGACAAGATGTGCGGTGACAAACCCGTCTCCTCAACTCCGCAAACTCACCTTGTTCTCATCTACGCAAGGCTGTACGGCTCACAGGTAAACAACCCAGACAACGGCAACTATTCAGGCGCTTAAAAATAGCAAAAAAATTTTTGTGCGGTGGGTGGTTGGCAGCGCAGCGGCACTTATCCTTGATACAGACCAACAAATTCTTGTGCAAATACACACAGAGTTATTTTTATGCCCTGAACAGAGTATATTAAGTGTGCCACGAAGTTTGGAACACTCAAAAGGAAGCGTTGGAGATTCTACAAAATATTTATCTAAGCGATCAGTTTGACAAGCTGAGTCGGCACAGTTTTTGAGCTACCAATCTGCTATTTTGCAAACGTCTTTATCTCAACAAGAAAATGCTCATTTATCGAAATCATCGATAACGGATGTTTATAGCATATAACTGCCATTTAAATCGATTGATCAGAATCAAGTCTTTGTGTGGAATACTTTTTTATTTGACCCGATATCTTGACGAAAATTGGCATGGATTATTGTTTAGAGAAAATCTATAATCTCTGAAAATATTTGTCTGATCGGTTCTATACAGTATATAGCTGGCATAAAAACCAGTCAGTCAAAATTGAGATTTTGTATAGAAAACTTTTTTAATTGACAAGATATTTTTACAAAATTTGGCTTAGTTTATTGTCCAAAGCAATAGTACTTTCTCAAGAAATTTCTTCGATTACATGTAGCTGTCATACAAACTGTTCGGTTGAATTCAAGTACTTGTATGGACTTATTTATTTGACACGATATCTTTGCGAAATTTCACGTAGTATATGTGCCCAAAAATTAAGGTGACATTTGAATTTAAACTACGAGCGTCGAAGGATTTAAAGAAATATTTTTATTAGTGTTTGAGATACGTGTCGTTTTGTGAGCTGCCAAAAGTGAGTTTTTCGTTTTTTGCGATGTCGAAATTTGTTGAGCAAAGAATTTGCATTAAATTTTGTTTACGGAAACAATTTTCTGCTGCGGATACGTTGAGGATGGTGCAGAAAGCCTTTGGTGATGAGGTTATCTCTAAAAAAAAATGTTTACAAGTGGTATAGTGAGTTCCAAGCCGGCCGTGAACGTGTCGAAGTCGAAGAGCGTCCAGGGCGACCATCAACCTCAACCGACGAAGCTGACGTTCAACAAATCAAGGATTTGGTGTTGAAAACCCGTCGATTAACAATTAGAGACCTTGCTGATGAAGTTGGCATATCGAAAGGCTCAGCCAATACCACTTTGAAGGATGGCTTGGGCTTCAAGCGCGTCAAATCTCGACTGGTACCGAAAACATTGAATTTTTTGGAAAAAAGGCGTCGCGTTTAAGTGTGTGAAACGATGCTTTCCGACTACCAGGGTGTCATGAAATGCATTATAACTGGCAATGAGACTTGGATCTATGCTTACGACCCCGAAACAATCAATCAATCGAGCGAATATCGTGCCAAAAGAGAGCCGAGACCAAAAATCAAAATCAAAAATCAAGGTCATGTTGACTGTTTTCTTCGATTATCGTGGTGTTGTGCATTATGAATTCCTTCCAACCGGTCAAACAATCAACAAGGAATATTATTTGAACGTTATGCGTCGTTTGCGTAACGCTATCCGCCTAAAAAGGCCGGAATTGTGGAAAGACAATTCTTGGTTTTTACACCAGGATAATGCATCATCCCATACTGCCCTCGTAATCCGTGATCATTTCGCCAAAAACTCAACCCATATCGTTCCGCAACCACTGTAATCACCTGATCTGGCGCCGTGCGACTTCTGGCTGTTCACCAAGCTCAAAAGACCTCTCCGGGGATACCGTTTTTATACGATAGAGGAGATTCAAGCCGCAGCGAAGACGGAACTGAAGGCCATCCCGGAAAGTGACTACAACCTGTGTTTCGAAGATTGGAAAATTCGTTGACATAAGTGCATTGCATCGGGAGGGGATTACTTTGAAGGGGATGAAATTGATTTGGAAGAATAAATAAAGAATTTTCAAAATAAATACAATGTCATGTTATTTGGGCACAGTAGTATTATTGTCCAAAGCATTGATATTACCTCTAAAGAAATCACTTAGATCAGATCACTATAGCATATAGCTACCATACAAACTGATCGTTCAAAGTCGAGTCTTTTCATGGAAGACCTTTTTATTTTTTTTTTATTTCGCAGATTATCTTCACGAAATTCGATATAGATTACTGTCATTGGAAATGCTATAATCTTTGCAAGGTTTGTTCAGTGGGGCCAATATATGTAGCATATAGCTGCCATACAAACTAACCGATCAAAATCACGAAAATCTTCTTTTTATATCATTTTAAGGCAAAATAAGCGCACCTGTGCTATGATGCAGCTGAAGTTACATATTACACGTTTTAAACATAAAAGTATTGTATATATGTATATACTTATACTTATACTACAAATGTGTGTTCGTGTGTTCACTTATTTTTAATAGACGCGACGTATGGTTTTGTTGTCCGCAACAACATTGAAAATCGACCCAAAACTGATATGCTTTAGAGTGCAACAACAACAACAGAAGGTAAAACATAAAGTAAAACAACAACATGAAGTAACACAACAATATAATATAAAACAACAAAAATAAAAAAAGCTACTGATGTGTCAGTAAGAAGGCCAATATTAATGTGTCGCCGCAAAAAAGAGCGAAAGTTCGTAATAAGTTTGGGTTGACGGGTGCGCATGCATACAAACTCACACAAGCATATGAACACACATACACATTAGGGTGATTCAAAAAAAAATATTTTTTTTTTCGATTGGTACTCGGAAAAATAAGTTCCTAGACACCTCCAAGAAAGCCTCTCCAAATATGAGTTTTAAGTTGTAACGAAAAGGTCCTCCTACATACAGTTTTCTATTTTTTCTTATTATCAGATAGAAAAATTTAAATCTCGCTTCCCACTACTTGAAAAAATATCTTGTTCCTTAGATTTTGTAGGAAATTGAATGCCCTAAAAAAAAGTCTTCTATATTATTTCGTAAACCCAACCGTTTAAAAGATATTAATAGTTAAACTTTGATTATTTTTGGGAAAATTTTTTATTTCTTATGGATTTTATAACTCAACTAGCAGCCCGTCCCGGCATCGCACGGGGTAGACAATTATTTATTTTTGGAAATTTGGATATGAAACACTTTTTTTCACAAATATTTTTATTTGTATTAAAAAAATTCCACAGTTATATTTGTATGTAAGTCTATTTATGTTCAATAGATTAAAATGAAAAAAGTTGTTGTAGTGACATAACTACAAAAGTTGGACATATGCTACCGCTTAGTTTTTTGTAGACATTATGATGTTCTTCAATATTGTTGTACATTATTTTGCTCTATCGCTAATAGTTTCGGAAGCGCATTCGACGAAAGATATTTTAAGACTAATTTTTCTACTCCTTCGGTTACATTGTTCAAATTTTACCAAGGTCCCTAATTTTTTTTAAAGATGAAATGTAGCCTATGTCAAATTGGAAGAATGTAGCATTCTATTGGTGAAAGAAATTTTTAAATCGGTCCTGTACTTTTTGAGCCTATTTATTACAAACATACAAAGATACAAAAATAGGTACAAATCTTTCCTCTTTATAATATTAGTATAGATGAAAAAAATCATTATGAATGATGAAACTCATAGGTTTTTGGAGAGTCTTTCTTAGAGGTGTCTAGGAACCTATTCTTCAGAGTACCAAACGATAAAAAATTTTTTTTTTTTTGAATCACCCTAATACACATGCAAATTTATACAAATGTATAGTAACAGACACACACACACATTTATATATATATGCATACAAGCGAAATAGAGCAGAGAGTAACAGTAAATGCTGGCCAAGTGTTGCTTGTCGCCATTGCCATCGTTGTTGTTTTGGTGCCGTTATATTTTTAGCATATTTTCGTCATTCTTCCATCGCTTACCCAAACTGCCGACATTTGGCCGCAAACTTTGACCTTCTACATTTTCTCTTGCTTGTCGGTGTTCGCTTGCATGTATGTATGCGTGTGAGTGTTGTTATATTGAAATTTTCACCTGCAAGCGCTGCTATGATTTTACACATACAACCACACACACGTAGGAAGAAATGCAAGTTTCGAGCATGACGTTGATAAATGTGAAGTAAATGTTGAAGTCTGAGGTTTTTTGGAAATCGAATAGAAAAAAACATTTGCTAATGGAATGTTGGGCATTGCTTAGTGGCGAGTTCGAGCGCGCAATGTCACTTAAAAGGTTTCTGTGGTTGTGGGAGTTGGGTATATGTGTCTTATAAGTTCATCAAAAAAATTTGGAGCTTTAAAACTGCACTTAAGGGGAAACCAGAAACCCTTCAGTGCAATTCGAAGAGCTTTCTGTTGGAAAACTGTATGCAGAAGACGCTCAGCAGGTTATCTAGTGTGTCTAGTGTATGAGTTTGTTTTTGGCTCGCCCGTGGTTTTTAGAAGTTCTGCATACACTTTCTATTGCTTTTCTCACAAAAGAGAAGAAAGTTTGGTATTTGTTAGAACTGACCGATGGCATACGGGTATGTAAGACATACAAACTCATCTATCAAAATCAAGTATAAAATGCATTTTTACGTGACGAGATATTATCACGCAGAGATTATTAACCAAAACAGCGCTATAATATTTAAAGAAATTTTCTAGTTTGGGCCACTATTGTATATATGTAGTTGCCATACAAACTAAACGAACTAAGAAGATGTAAGAAAAACATTTTTATTTGACAATATATCTTCACGAAATTTTGCATGGATTTTCATCTGAGGCAACTCTTTAATATTTAAGGGGTTACATGAGTTTATGGGTTTCAAAAAGTCGAATTGTTTTATTATCTTATTACATTCTACAATACCTCTAGAATATTATGCTAAATCAAGTTGATCAAAGTAATAGTTCTGGAGATACAGCCTTGAAAACTTGTGCGCTCGAAGTTTGCTGGACTAAGTACGCCATCTTTAAACACATTTTTCTCGAAACATTGTTTTTGAAGTCAGTTGGCAAGATTTCCCAAGAACTACTCAACCGATCTTCATGAAATTTTACACAGGCTTTTGAGACACAATTTTTAAAAACGAAAGATTAATTCGATTACAACTATTTGAAAAAATTTGCCGCAAAATTTTCACTGAAATTTTCATTTTTTTGTGAAAAGGTCTGCCAAAAGTCCCATTTTAATTTTTTTCATTCGTTCGAGCTCTAAGTTAAGGTATTAACTAAAGCAAGGAGTTATACTGCCAACGCGGGCGCATCTTTTTTCTGAGGGGTCACCGGAAATAGCGTCACAATGACCAAGTTTAAAATATGTTTTTTTTCAAAAATTTCAGAGATTCTTTGTTAATAGTATTTGGTTGTAACAATAGAAAATTTTAATAAAATATTTTTTTTTATTTGAAAAAAAATTATTGAAAAAAGGCTTGGGTAAAACCGAGTAAGCCCATGTAACCCCTTAATGTTTTTCCTTGTTTTGTATGTTTACTGTACGATATGATTATTTTGAAACCAAAATAGTATTTTTAATATCTAATAAAGATTTTAAAATTATTAAAGAATTTTAAAAATTTTTCACAACTATTTGGTCGCTTAAAAAACAATAGCATGCTACGTAATTTATACAAAAAATAATAATTTCTTACAAAAAATTACTAAGCAAAATAATTCACATTTTAATTATCGCTAATCGGTTTAAATAAATTAAATATGATTTCAATGCTGAATACAAACACAATAAGATGTTGCGTATACGCCATGTCAAATGAAATATGCAAATAAATGTCCGCAACCAACAAGATGTTACGTATACGCACTGACAAACACACCGAATTGCTGATACACTTCGATATGTGGCCACAAAAATAAAACCAATCGTCGACAAGCAGTCTTCCAGACCACACACATATACAAACATGCATACATACATATAAGCATACATACATACATACATCCACGCATAGTTACATACATAAAGCATAAATATATGCGCACTGCCACTCACTTATATGCCTGTATGTTGCCATCTGCATTGCTGACTGCTGAAAAAGCCTTCACTGTCGACACCGCTGCCAATGTGCAAATGTGCGCTAGCATTTTTATGGAATGCGTGAATTCGCCGCATTGCACGCAAACGGTTTATTGCGTGTTTCAGTTCGCTAAAAGCAAGCAAACACGCATACATACTTACATTTGTAAGTTTTTTACGCTTTCCTTTTTTTTTTCCATCGCCTTGCTTCTGCGTTTGTTTTGCTCCCTCGTGCGCGGCGCAGGAGACATGCACGCACACACACGCGCGCGTCGAACTTTTTCACACATGAAATACATTTTTTATGACTTGACAATCACATTTTGATTTGACGGGAGTATATATTTTCCTTTGCTATTACTGTTAAATAGAATTAGCGTGTTTTTGTTTGTTTGAATGCAATAAATTTCCACATAAGTACTCTTGTATGAATATATTGATGGCGTGTTTCATAATCAGCAAATACTTGCGCCTGGAGGTAGGCAACAATGTCAAACATATGCGCTTTAACTGTGAAGGTGAAATTATGATTGCATGACGGTACATTCTTGTGGTCTTATGACTTATATCGGAGTGTTTTATTTTTTTATTGTAGAGACGTTGCTTTATATTCAATATCGATGCAGCAAAGTAGTAAGGTTAAGCATAGTTCTAGCTCATAATATTGTTTCAAGATTTGTGATAATCTTTGGAAACAAAAATGTGGCACCGTTAAAGGCCTTTATAGCTTAAAAAATCAAGTTTAACATAACGTAATACTAAAGGAAAGAATTCGGAGATACCTATATCCCAAGTCAAGCACAAGCCATCTCGCTTACAGTCCGTAGCCGCAGGGCAATTTTTTATTGCAGACTCAATCAAGTGGACTATGAATTCGTTCAAGGAAATCAACTATTCGGGGGTAGACGGTATCTTTCTACCATTCTTACAACGGGAAGAGCAGGTTCTACTGCCGCACCTTGTTCGATTGATAAGGGAAAGCCTCGAACTGGCTTACATCCCTGAAATATGGAGGACTGCGAAGGTGATCTTTATACCCAAGGTACGAATGAAAGATTATTCATTAGCAAGTCTAACGTCCTTTTTACTAAAAAGTATGGAAAAGATCGTGAATCATAAACTAAGGTCGAAGGCGATGAAAATTGCACCCTTACATGTGAATCAGCATGTTTGCTTAGCAGGCAGATCAACTAATACTACTCTGTACTATCTAACATCGGAAATAGAGATTTCGCCGGAAGGAGAGGTAGTGATGCCGAAGATGCTTTTGATAACACGTCTCACAAGAACGTAGCCAGAGCAATGAACAACAGAATAGCTGAAACCAGAGTAGGAGATACAAGAATTCGTCTCAGCACTACAAGAGGCTGCCCACAGGGTGGAATGCTTTCCCCTGTTATGGAGCCTTGAAGAGGACGATCTATTAGTTTTGCTAACTTACAATGAGATCCGCTCTCAAGGGTATGTAGATGACAATGTTATTATAGCCAGAGGAAAATTCGAGGACACTCTCTGCGACTTAATACAAAGGGGTTTAAAGATGATGCAGTGAGGTTGAGTTGAAAATCAACCCCTTTAAGACGACCATCGTCCCGTTCACGAGACGAAGGTCCCTGCCCGGCCTCAGAAATCTTACCTTTGGGGGCAGAGAGGTCAAGATGACCAACATGGCAAATATCTTGGTTCCACTTTACGGTGGAAGCAGAATGTGACCTGACCATGGTTAAATCGACTAAAGAACTAATGTTATACAACTAGCTGGTAAATTATGGGACTGCAAACCAAGAATCGTTAGGAAGTTGTACACTATGAACGTGCGACCGATAATCATGTACGGGAGGTAGCTTAGACCTCAAAACCTTCACAGACTTCGGTAGGGCTCCAACTATTGAAGTTGCAACGACTCACATGCATCGACATTTCGGGTGCAATGAGCACTTGTCCGAATACAGCATTTGAGACATGATTGAGCTCACACCACTTGACCCAGTAATGACAGCAGAAGGATGTGACAGAAGTAAGGTAATCTTATCCCAGCTGATGAAAGAGTTAAGTGGTGTAGTTCAAGGTTACCCATAGCAGCAAGGCCGAATGGAATGAGTCCATACTCCAGCTACTGCTTAGGGATAGTATAATCAAGTGGTACTAACGGCCCGAAAAGGTCGAAAGGAATTGGTGCAGGAGTCGCAGAATCACGCACCAAACTCTTTATACCTATAGGAAGTTTTCCGAGCATTTTTCAGGCAGAAGTCTTTGCCACAAGTCGGTGCATAGAGATAAACCTCCATCGCAACGAGCGTATAACCATACTTAGCAATAGGCAAGCTGCACTTAAAGCAATCTCCTCTTATGAGATCAAATCAATACTGGTGTAGGAATGTAGAAAACGGCTGAATAGCCTAGCGGAACGTTACCAAATACACCTCTTTTAGATGCCCGGTTACAAAGGTGTAGCCGCACCGCAGCATTCACTAACATGACAGGTCCTGAATCCTTCATTACGGTAGGTCCCCATACCATAAAGGATCACATCGCTTCGCGGTGCATTCCTCGTCTATCAATCAATCAATCACCGTAAAAACTGTTCGATCACAATCCAGTTCATGTGAGGAATATTTATTATTTTTGTAGAGCATTAAAGCTTGAGTGCAACGGAAGTTAACTTTTTTATTTAGAATTGCAAAAGAACGGTCGATACTCTTGATATAGAAATATATTCCGAATTTAGTGAGGACTATACCGGAAGATCGTGCTGACTTAGAATTTCGTAAATACATTTGTATTAACCAACTAATTATACACTTTAGTTTCACTTACTAGTGATCCTTCAATGAAACTTACATTTAATGGGAAAAATTACGCTTTTCATGACATTTGATATTCCCAAAAGATAGTATATACTCTTCAGAACTTAAGAAGAGGATAAGGCAAGACAAGGAAAACAATACATTCAGCGACTTTTTATATAGTGCAGCAATTAAAAAATGCGACGGATTAAGATAACGAACGAATTAAGAATGTAAAATGAATCACATCAAGATGTCCGGTAAGAGACAATTATTTTTTTTTAGGTTGGTAGCATTATAACTGGCGAAGAGACTTGGATCTATACTTACGACTCCGAAACAACAGATCAATCGAGCGAATATCGTGCCAAAAGAGAGCCGAGACCAAAAAAATCGCGCCAAAGTCGCTCAAAAATCAAGGTCATGTTGAGTGTTTTCTTCGATTATCGTGGTTTTGAGGATTATGAATTCCTTCAAACCGGTCAAACAGTCAACAAGGAATATTATTTGCACGTTACGCGTCGTTTGCGTAACGCTATCCGCCTAAAAGGGCCGGAATTGTGGAAAGACAATTCTTGGTTTTTACACCACGATAATGCACCATCCCATACTGCCCTCGTAATTCGTGATCATTTCGCCAAAAACTCAACCGATATCGACACCGTTTTTATACGATAGAGGAGATTCAAGCCGCAGCGAAGACGGAACTGAAAACCATCCCGGAAAGTAACTACAACCAGTGTTTCGAAGATTGGAAAATCCGTTGGCATAAGTGCATTGCATCGGGAAGGGATTACTTTGAAGGGGATGAAATTGATTTGGAAGAATAAACAAAGAATTTTCAAAATAAATACAATGTCCCTTTATTTTTTGGGCACAGTAGTAATTTGTTGAATTCAAGACTTAGAGGGCATAAAATATGCTGTAATCAAATGAGGAATATTCAACCTACTGAATAAAGAAGAAGAAAGAAGATTGACTGAGATTCAATAACAAATCATAATTCAGCATGTGAATTCAACAGACTATTCGGCTACTATATAATTTGAAACCTATATTTCATGCTCTGAGAACCAAATATTCGTGATAAATCACTTACGTCTCATAACTGTGTTACTGCGTTGTTGTGTGAGTGTGGTACTTATTATTCTTTTAGCTAATCATTTATAAGCATTTACTGCAATATCATGTGTATTTACCCATAAACATGAAACAACAAAAACCAACCATAAAATACTAGCAATCAATCTCACTCAATTTTGTCGGTCGAGTTTTGGAACAGATGCCTGAGTATGTGTGCGTCTATTAACGCGAAGAGACGTTTTGGCTTTGGCGACGCGCCGTCAAAACAATTTCCAACACCAGCAATTTACCACCGACCCAGTCCAACTTTACCTGCCTGCGCCACTGTTGCACGCACCTTCTCACACACACACGCACACCAGACATTAATCGACATGTTAATGACGTCTTTTATACGCCTTTGCGCACACACCTCGGTGTTAATTTCGTCTGCCTTCGCCTTGCCACTTCCGTCGGCATTTCTTTCGCACAATCCGGCATCTGGTGTGAGTAATGCATCATCATTGGCTTGCTCGAGTCACATTACTTTAGTCAGCACTCTGTGTTTGGTACTCTGTACCTATATTTAACCGTTGTATGCAGTCATTAATGGCTGCCTGTCTGTTAGCATGTCCGTCCGTTTGTGTGTCTGTCTGTTTCGGAGACACGTTTTACTTTAATTTTATTTGTCTTCATTTCGTTATACGGTTCGTTAAGTCGCAACAAATATATATTTGTTGTAGGAGTGCCATGGCAGTTGTTGTTGTTATTGTTGGTTTTACTTCATATGTTGCGCAAGTTTATCGATGACGACAAGGAGTGACACCTTGACGCCGGCGGCAGCTCGAGCAGGCAGCTCGTAATGGAGAGCTCTGTCCACGCACGACGTTCTTTGTACTCTTCTCCTTGTTGTTTTTATCTTAATTTTCGGTTTTTTCTGCTGATTTTAATTTTAATTTAAACATTTCGTGGCGAGTAAACTTTTACTCCGGCGAAAAGCAATTAAATTGTTTGGTTATGTTCATTTATTGAGGGACATCGGCCACGTGGACGCGTACATTTTTTGTTCTCCCGAAAGTTGTGACAACTCAATTTTACTTTATTTGACTTGCGAATTGTTGAGCGCGCACAGATTGCGGGCATTTCGTGAGATTATGTGTTGTGCAACTTCATTTCATGGCTCAAAGGCATTTTTACTCACCGACTTTTGGCGCTGAAGTTTGCGGCTTCACGGTTTCTACGAACTTTATTAATTAAATGCAATGTTTTGTGTGTTCTTAGTGAACAGCGAATCTCTTGCATTTGTTTAGCGGTGCAAAGTTATTATTTTTTGTTGTATTTTGGTTTAGAAATGTCATTAGTACTTAGTTTTCGAGAACTATCTTGCGGGGACAGTTGAAAATAGGCATTTTATATGGAAAACTAATATCTTTTCGTCAAAACTGAGCTTGTGACTTCCAAAAGATAATTTTCAATACTTTATTGTTTGCAAAAAGTTTCTCAATATTCTCACAGTAGAATTTTGGTCACCAATTCTAAAAAAAAAAATTTTGAGTTTTTACTTTACTTTACGCTTTCAGGTTTGAAGAGCATAAATAATTTTAGAACACTAAAATTTAGAGTATATCATGGACTTAGAATCCAATATATTTCTTATTCATACCCTTCGAAAATTTCTTAGTAAGACTTTGATAGCTCAGTCTTAGCCTCAAAATCAGTTAATTCTTTAGTGTTAAGGAAATAAAAAAGAGATGCTAACTAGGAAGGACTCCAACTTCTTATGAAGAAAATCATCTCAAGAGTACCTTCTTCGGCTTCGGCTGCTCTCATCACACCAACTACGGCGCTGAATGTCTTGCGGCACATACATACATAGCATCGGTGGATACAGCCTTAAGGAGTTGAGGCTCGCAAAATGTCAGAGCCTGGATACTTAGATGACTTCGAATCTGGGCACTCTGTAATCCTGGCACACTTTGATTTCATTCCAAAATGCTTAGATTGCCAGATCGCCGAGAACAGCCTAACCCTGACTGCCACTTCTTTGCTCATATTCCTTCGAGCGGGACATAGGGGGGAAGAAAGTGGCGTTTTTTTACAGATAAATCAAAATTTGCGAGGAGTGTTGGTGGAGAAGTTCGGAAACTTTCCAACAGCTCCATTGTTGGGCTTCCGACCAGTACAGCGTCTTCTAAGCGGAGGTAGGTGTCTTAAAGTTAGTAGTAGATCTGTTGCTTCGGAGCGCAACCTTCTTCAAAGCGGTGACTATCCATTCCAATATTAGGGAGCGATAGTAGCTTTGAGTTCGATAGTAGCTTTGAGTTCACTGGTTAGAGATCACTGAAAGGATGTCAATAGTCCTTATCTGATTACTAGTTTAGGTACTTGGGCACAGTTATATTGCAGGAAACTGAAATGCTGATGAGCTTACTAGGACTGGTGTTTCAGTCTCATTAACTGCGGAATGAAAACAGGTAGGAGCACAGTTGGCTTCTTGTGGTTCACTACTGGACTGTTGGGTCTGAGACGAGCTCAGCAAGCGTAGCACAACTAGTGACAGCTATACAGTGGCAAAACCCAGGGTAAATGGTAAGAGATCTAGGCAACTCTTCATCTCATTAATGCTTATCTTTCAATGGTTGTAGTAGTTCTAACTTGACACTGTCCGATCGGAATAGATCCACTAAAATTTAACATCTTACCTGATGCCAACGATATCCTTGCCAGAGAATAACGATGCATTGTTTGGAAGAATTTGATATAGAATCATCTCCCCTCCTCCCCCAATTTGCCGCTTTTGACAGATCCGTTAGACAACCAGGTGAAATAGCGAAAATTGAAATCAAACAAATAAGCAGATTTGTGATAGGTTCGAGTAATTTTTACCGATAGCTGATATCCAACTTAAGAAGCTTTTCGTCTGGATTTACAAAGGACACTACATAACAGTCCGCCATGCTGAGGGATCAGCCCTCTAATCTAACCTTACCTATTAAAAAAAAACATGAGTGTTATTGAAGGCAAGCGAGATGAGGTACTGTGCTTTCTTAATGAAATAAGAGTCATAGTGGTTCCCAAAAAATATTTTCGTATTCTACAATCTTATATATTTTACATATTCGAAATTTTCCGTTGAACTTTGAGGACCTCTAAAAATTTACCTACTTACCATCAGAGCCTTTGCGTACAGTATCTCTTTTTCAACTCTTTTTCTTGTAGAAAATTATTTTAAGATATCTTTTTAAACTCTACACAAGTACAAAAATATTTTATTATTGCATGTTAAGGAGTCACACGGGATTCCTTGGATAAGAAATAGACTTTTTGCAAGAGTTTTTTCTCAAAGAAAGAATGAAATATTTTATTAGAACTTTTTTATTGTTATTAACAAAGAAATTCTGAAATTTTTGGAAAAAATATTTCAACTCGACCATTGCGACGCCATTTCTCATAAAAAAAAGGGGGTCAACTTAAAAATTTAAAACAATATTCTAGAGGTGTTATAGAATTTAATAACACAATGAAAAAATCGATATTTAGAAACCTGTTAACCTATAGAACCCTTTAAAATTCATAACCTCAAAAAGGAGTTGCCAATTACCTTAGCAAAAAAGCATTATTATTGATATGAGGAGTATTACGAAATTTTTATATAATATTTATAACTATGTGAATATATGGAAGTACGACACTTTGTATAGAGTTGCCACTTAGTTAGAAAAGATTTCTTAAATTAATTAATTTTCGGTTTCTCAAGCGCAAAATTAGTAATTATAGAACAAATCAAGTGGAAAATAAAAAAAAATCGGAAATTAATTGGATAGGCTCTGAAGTGAGTTGTCATCTATTGACGGAAAAATAATGCACATGTTAAACTATGTCAACAGTAAGGTATTAAAAGAAGCCTTATTAGCCGAAGATACGGAAATCTTAAAAGATGAGTACCAAATACAGGTTCTTTAGGAACGCCTTGTGGAAAGCTTTCGAAAAGTCTTCAATTAAAATATATCTTGAAGCAGAGTTACCACCTATATAAGACAGTCAAATTAGAGCACGACGCAACAAAATATGTTCCAGCAACCATACATTAAAGTTTATGAGAATAGCGTTACCACGTATATAAAAAAAAAAAACTAAACTGCAAAATAAATTAAATTTATTTTTTCTTCTTACTTCTCTTAAACTCACCACTTCTAAGAGGCTTTCGTAATAAAATAAAACTTCTCAGGGACTGTTAGCATTACACCGGCCATTTCTCTGCATAAGTTGATGAAGACAGTTGCATGAAGCGCCGAAATATAATTTTCTTTCCTCGCCAAAATTTCCACTTTAAATCTGAAAAGCATACTTTAAATGCATCAGCAGACAATGTGTGCACTTCGACGACAACAGAAATAAATTCGCATTAAATAAAAAATTATACATAAAACTCAGCGCGCTTAATGCTGCTATGTCGGAACATAAGTCATCATTTTTAAGACAGTCTCAGCTCTTTAAAATATTTGGTTGAATAAAAGCTGAACACCTGAGGCGTCATTTGAGCGGCGCCAGCAAACCGTTACACTCGCATGCACATCACATCACTCACTTGTTCGCTCGCTGACTGCCTTTGTTTAAGATTCTTGAGCTTATAAGCATTGTCAGGATTTATGTATGTATGTATATATGTAAGCACCGCTGTATACCCGCCCGTTAGCTATGCGAGGCAACCTTGAAAGCGGACAAGTGCCATTCGACATGAAAACTTCTTTGTTCGCAGGCGCTCAGCACTCATATGTACTACAGTTACATGTGAGTGTATGTGTGTGTATTTTTGTAATCCTATTCACATTCACCTGTTTTTGAGATGCGTGTTCGAGGCAACTAAGTGCATGTGTGCTCGTGTCGTAATCCAGCTTTCAGGGAAATATGCTTAGTGTTCGAAAACGAGACAGTTCCACCAAGGCAAGGCAACAAGTGCCGTGTAGTTAGCCGAAAGCGAGCACAGTCATGCAGTGTGTACAACCCTTTATACAGCAAGTTCGTGATTAATAAATTTTGCTAGCTCATCGCTGAACATGGAAGCTTGCTACCTTTGAATGGAGGACGAAAATTTTGCAGCGTCAGCTGTTAATTCCTTCACTACAGCGATGCATTAAATGTCTAGAGGCCGTAAAGTTGCAACGAGCATATCGTTGGACCTTGAAACCTTGCCTTATTTTGGAAGGTATGAGAGTTTGAGTCTCCCTTACGTAGATGGGTAAGTGAGGTTGATTCTCTTATACTTTTTTCAATGTTCTGTAAGATCATTGATTTAATTATCTAGTACTGACAAAAGGCTGTTCACTTCATCTACTCAAGGCTTTGCATATGATCAGTTTTCCTTGAAAGCAACTTCAAGTGGATATCGATTGATGAAAATTCGCTGATTTCTCCCTTAGAGTTTCTCAGACTAGATAGTTATGCATCCAACTCGTTTATATAAGTATATTCTTCATTTAAAGATTGAGCACAGGGTGGTTCACAGGCAACATAATAGAGGGAGGGAGGGAGTTTTAGTTCCGTTGGTGGCACAATGAGCCTGCTAAAGACCTAGGTGCGCTGTCACACAGACACCTTATTTACTCATCCTTATGACTTTCATATAAATACACAAATATTTTTCAAATTTATTTCCGAGAGTTTTGAAGTCATAGAACTTATACTTCTTAGCTATGACTACACTTTTGTTTTTCAGGTCGAAACTGTTGCATAACAGCAGGTGCCAGTTGGGCTGATGCTCTAACCAGCAAGTTCATAAACTTTCCAGTGGTCAACCAAACGACAACTGGGGTTATCCGTAACGCCTAATCTAAGTCTCTTTGTGTTAGGTTATGCAAGTAGGCAAATACTAGACTTGCCGTGGGTAACTCTCGGTACACAGTTACTTAGGGATAGAGGCAAACGAAAAGGCAGATGAGTTGGCGCACATGAGAGTAGTCTACTCAAGACCAATCAGCTTCTTCAAGGGTTGCTTGAAGATATGGAACCTAGAAGAACACCTGAGGTATTGTAAAACCAGCAACACAGGACATACCACAAAGCTAATATCGGCTAGTGTTGATGGCGGGCAGACCAAAAAGATTCTACTTCTTAGTAATATTCTTGTGGTCATCACAATGCAGTTACGCTTAAGGTCCTACCTTCAGAAAAGTAGACAAATGGATTCAGCGGAATGCAAAATTTGCACGAAAGATGATGAATTTACAGAAAATTATCTTTAGGATTGCACATCTTTCAGCCAGCTGAGACGGAATGCGAACTTTCACGGTTCTCAACGCTACAACTGAAGATACATTGAGCAGATGGTTGGGAAAAAGATCAGAGTTTTTTCCAAACCCACTGAGTTGCTAAACAAGGTTTAATTTAATTCCTACCAGGGTAAAATTGGTTTAATGATGGACTAAGTGTGGCCACATATAGTCTGGAGTTCCTGTGACTCCCTTTTCAACCAATCCACCAACCAAATGTAATTCTCATTTGTACCACGATCAACTAAGATGCTTTGGAGATGATGTAAAAAACATAGAACTTCCGCAATTTTTGAAAATCCTCTAAGCATAATTCTGAAATGAAATAATGTCGAGTAGCTGGGCGGCATCGACTTGGAACTGGTTGATTATATTCATCAGACTGCAACAAACAGTACATAAAGTAAGAGAATAATCTCCATCAAGTGTCAGATACCTTAGTTTGGACATTGCAACATTCCAGATTAAAAGATATTTTTTGAAAGTTGAATCATTTTCTAATACATTCTCACTCACAGCCGCAAATTGAACTCTCTCCACCTCTCTGTGTTTAAGACTAGTTACAATTAAAATCTTTTATAAATTTTTACTTTGTTGTTTCTGTTGAAATCATTTCACATTAGTTCTAGTTCGTGAATTTGAATTCCTGTTGTTAACACGAAAACAAATCAAATTGGCAAATAGTGCCACCTTTTCCAAGAAACCACCATAAAATTCTCGGAACAATTCAACGCGGCAAACACACAAATTTTACTTGTTTCTATACTTGCATGTATATTTACATTGATATTACTTTATTTGCTTGCCACATAGTCATTTGACCGCCGTTATTGTTAAAATAATAAAAACTTTTGTGAATTTATTGCTGACTGAAGTCATTATATAATATATCGTTGGATACGGCAGCACGTATGTACATATTTCTATATATAATGTACATACATACATACCATACATCTACATATTATTATTTAGTCGTTATGCATGTAAACATTTACAGAAGTATTTCCGTCGAATACCACGAGAGTAGTTAGCCGTTATATGTATAGATACATGCATTAGGGTGATTGAAAAAAAATCGGAAAAATAGGTTCCTAGACACCTCTAAGAAAGCCTCTCCAAAAACCTATGAGTTTCATTATTCATAATGATTTTTTTCATTGAGTTATAAAATTCATAAGAAATAAAAAATTTTCCCAAAAGTAATCAAACTTCAACCGTTAATATGTTTTAAACGGTTGGGTTTACGAAAAAGTCATAGAAGACCTTTTTTGTAGAGCATTCAATTTCCTACAAAATCTAAGGAACAAGATATTTTCTCCAGTAGTGGGAAGCGAGATTTAAATTTTTCTATCTGATAATAAGAAAAAATAGAAAACTGTATGTAGGAGGACCTTCCCGTTACAATTAAGAACTCATGCTTGGAAAGGCTTTCTTAGTGCTGTCTAGGAACCTATTTTTCCGAGTACCAAAGGAAAAAAAAAATTTTTTTGAATAACCCTAACATACATACATATATAACGTCTCCTAAAATGCAAAACAACTTTTCATAAAAAAAATCAAATTGAATTTTTATTGTTTGACGTTTCACTAAATCTTTTTATTTATATGGTTAGCTATAACCAATATATAACGCATATATAACCAAAACACAAATTTTGTTTCAATGTAAGTGGTATATGTAGCAAAAAAATTTCAGCTTTCGCTGTCAGATATAAAAATATATAACCAATACATAACTACTTTATAACCGATGTATATCCATTTTGTAACCAAAACTCAAATTTTGAGTGGTTTCGATTACATCGTTTTTCCTTCGCCTGTAAACTTATGAAAAGTGATGTTATGTTATTTTGCAGTTTAAATAACGATTTACGTATGTATATGTACTATATATATGTATATACGTATATTAGGATATCCGTTATGTCACCAAGGGGATCTTTTTCTTTGGAATTGCCTCTTGGAGTTTTAGTGTTTGCACTAAAAAATTATCCAACCTAAAAAAGATATTCGCTTTCAATTTAAACATGCTTAAGGCATACTTCTTTTTCCCTTAAACTATATAACATTGAATTTTTTAATATTTTTGATTGAAGCAGAAAACCTGAAACTTTTAAATATTAATATTCTAATACAAAATTGTCGGCTCTACAAAAAATCTCTTAATAACTTTTCCCATAAAACCACTCTTTTAGAAGTTATACGGCGTCAAATGTACTGAAGTTTCATATACATAAGTGATTTATGCTATATATTTTATGTTGCTCATACGACATGGTGTACTATATGAGTATAGCACATTTGATGCATCTCTTCTACTACATACACATCTAAAGGAATATCTTTATAGAAAAAATAAATAAAACCTTTTTTGCAAAGCAATAATTTTTTTTATGTTATAAAGTACCCTAAGCATTTACAAAGGTTTATTTGCTTTGGAGATTAAAGCTTAAACGCAAAAGATCAAAAAATCCAATTTTAAGTACAAGGAAAAAGTAGAAAGATTAAATAACGGCTTAAATTGAGAACTAAGCAGCTTGTTAACATTGAATAATTCTTTTTTTGGCAATGACAGCTACTTCAGGGCGCGTTTCCAAAAAATATCAACTTGAGCAATAATGGACACCCTAAAATATATACATTCATATACGCATATGTATGTATGTATGTGTGCTCGCTTATTTATTCTGTAATTAGACTGCGCGTATCGCGTCGCAACTCACTTGACGTCTGTCACTTTCCCTGCTCCACAACTACGTCGCTCACTCGGTCGATGGGTCGGTCGGTCATTAGGAGCAGCCGTTGCGTGGGCTAAATTAATATGTCTCAAAGCCGGCAAGCGCTCGCGCGCACTCCTACTTGTATTAGAACATGTACTTGTACTACTACTTGTAATCCTAAATGTATATTATTCTATTGCTTATAATCGCAATCGTAGACGTTACACACACGTCTCTGCTGGTTTCTATGTGTTTTTCTAGCCATATGTGAATTGTAGAATGGACTTGAGCTAAGTTGAATGCACGTAAATTTTCTTATAATTACGGAAAACTTACTCAACTGTCAGATTTTAATTACACACGCAATTTATGCGCTGGCTTCGTCTTAATCCTCTTATAATTTAGGGTTGCGATTAGGCACATATGTCGCAGTTTCAGCAATTAAGCGCTGTTTCAAGAGAGATAGTCAAGATTTATACACTTTTATACACTTTGGCTTCTATTTATTGTGGAAATTAAATTCTATTTTAAATAAAATATATTAATAGCCTTAAAGAAATTTTAACTTAAATTTACGTAATGTTTTATGTAATTTATTTTTCGACGATGCAATTCAAAGAGCGGTTGTCTGTCTGTTTGTTTGTCCTTTTCTTAGGTAATGCCAGCGATAACTACAGTAGAAATTTAAAATGATAAAAGATAAGTGCACGTCTTTCTTAACAATCTTCTGAGATTGACAGCGTATTTTACCTTAATTGCACTACTGATACGCCCAGAAATTGACGTTACC